>MU685513.1:67216-137044 GCA_026770625.1 Nicotiana glauca
ATCTCTAACCCCAAACCTAAGAGAAACCCTAGACGCCCCAATATCCTTACCGTCTCCGTCAACAACCACCCGCCAGAAATCACCCACGATGGCGGCGACACCCCCAAAAAACCCTTAGATTAACACCATAAGATCTCCTCACCCTCCTATTTCCAAATCTCCTAGTCTTCTTCCCCAAATCCCCCTCAGACCTTTCAAATCTTGAATCTAAACTCAGAATCGCCAAAACCCTAACTCACCCAAATAACCCCATACTCATACCATGCAATCCCTCACTCCTCCTCTTCCCAAATATCCCCTTGGTTCCTCTCAAATCAGCCCTAATTCTGTCGAATTTTGAATCTAGGGTTCCAAAAAAAGCCCTAAATTTTCCTTCCTTCTTTTTTAGTCAGTATGTGATCAAGTGAACCCCAAACTTTCATTAATCGATTGTTCCTTATCAAGGATCGCCGATTAATTTTAGTTAAAGGTTCATTCGTTCTTTGAAGAAACATGTCTGGTGTTTTGTGGATCCAGAGTTAACATAGGTAATTTTTCTCTTGCTTCAATTTTATTTCCATTTCTCTGTTCTTTTCCTCTTCTTTCTCTTTGATGTTCTCATTCTCTGACCAATATTACTCGTCTGTTTGTTCGTGTCAATTCAAAGTTCCATTCATCTCTATTTTTTTTAATAATTGTCATTGATTAGTTTAATTTCATTTGAATCTCATAAGCTAATTAATTAAGGTTAGAAAGTTCAATTGGATTTGGCTAAGCTAGTTAACAGATTTAGTTTTCATAATTATTTTCTGTGTTAGCTTACATGAATTAGTTAGGATAATTGCATTTATTTGTAATTAGTGTTCAGTAAATACTGATTATATCCTTGTTTCATTTTTTATTCCAATATCTGAGCAAAAGGATTTAGGTTTACTTGAAAGCTCAAGTGAATTAGAATTTTTGCTCCATTTGAACTTCCTTGTTTTGATTCAGATTTTTGTTCTTGTTTGCCATAGTTTGCAAATCATTAGAAATTTAGGAGGGGTTAATTGAACAAATAGAAACTTAGGGGGTAATTTGAAATATATAAATAGGACTGTTATATAATTCCTATTTTTGGAAGGCTCTAGAATAGGGGCAACTAGACTCATTTGGTTTGCGCAAAATGCAGAGGCCAATGAGGGACAACCAGCTGTCCCAGTTGGTTAGAAAAGATGCCTTTAGGGGCTGTGTGAGGGAATAATTCTCTCTTTTTTTATTTTTCAGCATATGCCCTTGGGTGTCCTATAAGTAGAACCTCTCCCTCACTCTTAAAAATATAATTCAGACTTTAAAAAATACAGCAAAGTTTCTGCACTATTTTGGATTAAAAAAGCTCAATTGGTTCTCTTATGATCTTTTCTGAAAAAGAAACAAAAGTACTCTAAAGTTTTTCTAGATCTCTGATTCAAATATGGACTGAGCTGGAGCTGTGTGTTTGTTGAGCATTCGCTATTTCCTTCACTCGTTTGCTTCGCTGAATTTCTTATTTCTCATCATTTTTGTTCTTGATATCCAGGTACTTCTTGGACTATGATGACTACTGAAGTACAAGAATGCCTTTCTCTTTGATATATGTATTTGTAATATGAATTTTAGTGGATGAAACATGGACTTTCAGTTTCTTTTACATGTGTTCTTCTTGAGTTACCTAGCTTATTATTAGTTTGGTTTCCTTCAGTTTTGTTATGATTATTATGGGACCTGTTGAATAGGCAATAGTTTTGGGGGAATTTCATATATTAGGATTTAGATTAGTCCACTCTTTATAAATTGTCCAGATTTTCGAGTTAGTAGATGGCTTTTGTAGCTCATTCGTATTTAAGAATGTTAATTTGAGTATCATGTAGATTGTCTGGTTGTTGAACACAAACAGTTTTATCGTCTAATTTAAGCTTTGTTATAGTAGTCTTTAGTTATGTGAACTAGTATGTTGAATGAGTAGTTTAAAATCCATGTCCATATTATTATTACTTGTAGCAGGTTACTAAAGTATAGTTTATAATCTGGGTGTTCATATATTTTAATATCTAGAATTTCTGTACTGTTTTGCTATGGATTTTACGAGGATTTGCTGGATTTTGAAACATGTTTCATACAGTCATGATTAAATATTTACAATGCTAGTATATTTTTTTACAAGTCAATGATAGCTGAAGTTCTTCGTTCAATTAGCATGTCATTATGCTCAGTTTAACATTTAACATTTCAGGGCCTCTAAATAGTATGTTCGATTCAGTATATTGATTTCCATTTTAATATTGTATGTGTATGTCTAAGCAGACAAGTATCAAGAAGGCATTCAGTTCAGTTTTGGGCTTGATGAGTTAGCTTGTTTGACGTGAGGCCCAAAAATGACCAGATCTGGTTTGCTTTGGTCTTGGGAAAATTTCACGCCCAAGAGTCAACAGCCTCAGCCTTTTCCCTTTATGCCTTTTGTGGAAAAATGGCTTGTAATGTGAGTCCATTATATTGTTGGGCCTGTTTCTAGCCCAATTAAATCCCTGGGAAGGGTTGGCCTTCCATTCCAGCAGTGGGCTCCATTTCGAGCCCAAGCACATTGACCTTTCGTTAAAATCATTAGAAAGCCTGTAGCTGGTTCAATCTTCCTTAAGAAATCAAAATCCCAATAATTTATATCAACGCATACTCGCAATCAGTAAATTTAGAATGAATCTTGAGTTAGATTAAGCAAGGACCTTAATATTCGCATTAACACAATTGCCTTCTTTAAATAAAGTGAGGTGTGTCATCCTAGCTAAATCGCTTATGGCCCTTTTATTAAGTGTTATAACTTAGATACTAAAAACGATACTCGTAGTTTGCTTTAAGCACGTTTAATATATCGTCGTGAATGTGGACACGTTCGCATGACATAATTGTGACTCTAATAACAAAATCGGAGTATGCGTTCGCGCAACTTCAACTAATCTTTCTTAATATTAACAAAGCTTTATTAATTGTGGACACGTTCACATGACATGATTTTTGATGTGCCAAACAAATGGGTACATGTGCGCGTAACCTGTTTAAAGATAATTTCTAAATTAAAAAAGGCAAATGCACATAGGTTCTAAAATAAGTAATTAGACAATTTGATTAAGCCAAGTATGATCAAAGCGACAGTGCTAAAATCACATAACCCGGGAATGACTAACACCTTCTCCCGGGTTAATAGAATTCCTTACCCAGATTTCTGTGTTCGCAGACCGTAAATAAGAGCCAAAATTCCTCAATTCGGGATTTTAAACCGGTGACTTACGACACCATAAATTATCCCAAGTGGCAACTATGATTTAATATAAATAATTCCGTATCGATTGTCACTTAAATTGGAAAAACTCCCTTATACCCCTTTCGGGGCAGGAAAAAGGAGGTGTGACAGCTCTAGAGACTCTGCTGGGGATAAGAACCCAGGACTTCTAGTTCATGGTTCAATAATTCAAGCTTGTTTTTGCAATTTTTATTTGGCTTTAATTATTGTTCATATTACTGTATTTTGTTAGCCTTTTATGTTGATTACTGTCTATTTACCGCCTTAATATTATTTGAATTGTATATAACTGTCTTCTTACGCCACCCCTCCGAGTCTTCTGAAAATGGTGCACACGTTCACATTCTATAGAAGTCATACCAAATAGAACGAGGTTGGGCCAGCAACAAGGCTGAGTAGAATTTAGTGATCCCGTTACATTGCCCCCTCTTCGGCTCGAGTTATTCACTCGGGTAAACCAGGTCAAGAACACAACCCTAGGTTTAAAATTAGAATAACACAACCTCATGCCGGATTCCTAGTAGGAACGTTTGTTTGCATCACGTGCATTTGACTTTGGGGACTCAACAAAGGGGCTGGGTCCGTTTAGGACAGGTGTACCCAAAATAATAGACCATCCTGATGCATCCTATGTGCTATGTGAAAAGTAAATCAAGAGAAAAACCAAGAGTGATGTTAGGAAGAAATAAAGCCTGGTTCAGAAAAATCCCCGGTATTTGGAAATATCCCGAAACTCTACCAAAATTTTTTTTTTAAAACAAAAAAAAAGAAAAGTCAAGGAAAAAGAGTCATTTCAAAATGAGTCAATAATGCATCTCTTTCAAATATGTCAAAACTGACCGAACTATGCAGGTCTGACTCTCACCGGATGTGGGATACGTAGGCAACCTACATAAGGTTCGACCTTATTTTTCAGGGAAAAAAAAGAGAAAAAAGATTAAATGGTCAAATAAATGTAGTTTAGGGTTTTGGTCAAAAGGATAAGCTGATCCAGCTTCGGTTATGTCTCAAGTCGTTCTTGCCGGGATAGTCTTAGAGTATCTTTAGTTGTCGAAGGGCTATTTTCGTAAAGAACGGATAAGTCTATCGGTAAAGTGTCATTTTTCAATAAAGTACTTCTCCCCGGCCTCAAAATTTATTTGGAATTGTGAAGGGGTCGCATTTTAAAAAACGACCACTTTTGCTAAAAGTAGCATAAAGGGGATGGAGTCATGAGCCGTTGATTTTTCTTTTAGAAAATTGAAAACTAGTTTTACAAAAAGTCCACCATAGTTAAACCAAACAAGACCTTCCACAGGTACAAATGAACATTGTCCAGAATTCGTTAGAGTTGGTCATAGAATAGGCTCAGCTGCAGCTGCGTATGTTGTGGAATGATCTAGATGAAGATGGTCGGGATTGGGTAAAAGAACAGTTGGGTGCCCTTATAGATGTTCTAGAAATCTAACCACAAGAAGATCTAATCAAGGTTTTGGTACTTTTTGGGACCCCGTCCATAATGTTTTCTATTTCTCGGATTTTGAGATCAGCCCTACTCTGAAAGAAATGGCCGGGTATATTAAGTTTGGCCGGGACTTGAGGAAACAACAACTTATATTCCTAAGGGCTCCTTCTGTGCACAAATTCTTTGACCTCATGATTATCAGTAAGCAAATGAAGAAGGCCCATATAAACAAAGGATGTTGTTCTTTCTACTTCTTGTACTTCAGGTTCGGGCACTCAGCTGGGCTTGAAATGCATGAAAATGGCTTGAACAACAAACAAGATAAGGGCATCTGGCAAATTCATCGTCGGTTCGCTTTCATTGTGGAATTTTTGGGGATTATGGTCTTTCCAAATGTAGAATGGACAATGGATATCCATATGGCCAGAATTGAACAAATCCTCACTACTAAGAAAGATCATACACTTTCTCCGTTAGTGCTGGCAGACATTTATCGAGCATTGACATTGTGTAAGGTCGGGGCTCAATTTTTTGAAGGTTGCAATATTCTTATACAAATGTGGTTGATCAAGCATCTCCACTATCACCCCAAATTCATGAGCTATGGTTCGAGCACTGATAACTTCGTCAAGAATTACGAGAAAATGGTGAAAGACTATAATGCTCCAGAAGGGTTTGAAGCCTGGGTCTCCCACTAGAAAGCTCTAAAATCAAGTCATGTCGAGTGGACTATAGGATGGCTCCCGATGACAGAAGCCATACACATGACGGCTACCAAAGGTTACCTAATGTTGATAGGTTTGAGAAGTGTCTAGCCATATGCACCATAAAGGGTTTTAAGGCAGTTAGGAAGATATCAGGTTGTGCCCGAAGATGAAAATCTAACCACCCAGGTCATTGAGCTACATCCAGAAGTTGCATTGCCCAAAACCTTAGTTCAGCAGAATTGGAATAGTTGCCGATATCTGAAAAATGTCACCCAAGTACCAGATGTTACAAAGGGGGAAGTGGATCTAGATTACGCTGCATGGTTTGAAAAAAGGTCTTGTGCAAACAATAAGCCCGAGCCCAAGAGGCCTGCCAAGAGACCTCATGTTCAAGCTTTTGATGATAAAGTCTAAGAAAGGTTGGCCTGGGGAGAAAAGGAGAAAAATATCAAGCCGCCATTCACACCTTGGAAGAGAAATTGAGAAATATGGAATTCAATAATGATCTCTTGGCGCAAGAAGCGGAAGGCGAAAGGAGGAGGTTGGCCAAAGAAAATGTAGCTCTCCAAGCCCAAATCCAAAAAATTGAATATAGCAGCTGAGAACCCTGTCAGGAATAAAAAGGATAAGAAACATATAGAAAAGCTCAGGCTGAAAGTATGTGACTATAGTTTTGAGTTAGAGAATACTGAAGCTGAACTAGCAGAAGCACGAGCCAAGTTAGCTCGGAATGCGGAGGGACGAGCAAGTTTCGTTAGACAACTAAAAGAGAAGTACGACAAAGGAATGGTGGGTCTAAAGAAAAAGGTCAATGTCCTTGAGAACGAAATGACCAAGCAGACAAGAGACTTCAAAGCAGAAAGGGAGCACTGCTATGCCCTGATGTTGTAGTTAGAAAAAGACCTGCAACAGCTTCAAGAGCAAAATCATACAGCCGAACAAGTTTTGGAGGCCAGATCTCAGCAGATTGGACGGTTGCTACAAGAGAAAGGTATTATCAGGGAGAGAGTTAGGAGCATTGCGGACTACATTGTGATGAAGTGCAATGAGTGCGAAGACATGACTCGATCCATGTTCCTTCCTTCAGTTATGATTTTTGTCTGACAGATCATGGATGACATATTTCGCCTCCAAGCAGATATAGCGCATAGGCCCACAACAAGTCCAACTGGAGCAGTAGTTGAGGCACTCATGTATTTCTGATTTTATTGTTCGAGTCTATATTTTCAGTTTCTTTGGAGTTCATAGGTCCACTTTCGAGTCTGTATTTTCATCTTTCTTTTTAAGTTTGTCAGTTTTTATGTTTAAATCCATAGGAGAAGTCGCTGTAATCAGGATGTTTTTGTTTTTATTTTATTTTATGAAAATTTGAAAATCCAGAAAAATGTATCTTTCTTTTATTTTGCATTTATCACTTGAACTACGTAATGATCTGATTCATGCGACATCATGATATGTAGGAAATCCCTATAGGATTCGATCATACCCATAAAATGAAAAGGGAAAAGAGGAAAGAAAATAAAAATAAATTGAGGGGAAAGAACTAATGGCAAAACAAGAGAGAAAAGTGAGTGAAAAATAAAAGGGGAGTAACAAAAACAAGTGGGAAAGGCCAATAGTGATTAAAGAGAAAAAAAGAAAAAAAAAGAAAGCATAAAATGAGAAGAGTTAGTTAAAAGCCGGGATGAGGCATGCAACCGTTCAAATACATGGTAGAAGCTTTAACTGTTTAGGTGCATTGCATCGCAAATGTGCGGTTGCCTATCTGTTAAATCTTAAACACTAATAAGTTGCTATTGTCATTGAGAACAGAAAGGTGGTTAGTTTGTTTGGCATTCTGGTAACCCGCCCGTACAAAACCAGGTCTAAAAACAAGTTGATCATGGCTGGCCAAGAACTGGACATGAGTATTATTGATCCACCAAGAGAGGTGGAGGAGTCTGAGGTTGGTCTAAAAGAGGAGTTACATAAGTTGAAACACCAAATGGCAGAGATGTACTAGGCATGGATGAAAGGGCATCCCCCACTATCATACCCTGCTAACCCTGCTTTCATCCTACCGCTAGCTCAGTCCCAAGAACCTCCTACTACAAATTCATCCCCACAACATGCACCAAACTCCACCCCTTACCACCACTATCATGGCACCACTTCCCAAACCATACAAGCTCCACAAGCCAAAATAACCCCATACCCCCTCCACCAGCTACCCCTATTTTCGTAGCACCTCCACCAGCTATACTCCATTGATCTTCCAGTGATCCATTATTCCAAACCCAAGATAATCAGCATTATCCCCCAGAACCTACTTTCAAGGCTCCAGATCATTACTCCTACACTCCTCGTTTATACCTCCCTGTTGAGATTGAGAAACCACCTAAAAATCCGGAACAGGAGGAGATGTTTAGGAAGGTGAGAAGCTTGGAACAATCACTCAGAAACATGAAAGGGTTGGGAGGTCAAGTAAGTGTATCCTACAAAGATCTATGTTTGTTCCCTGACGTACAACTACCTGTTGGGTTCAAAATGCCCAAATTTGACTTATATGATAGTCACGAAGATCTCGTGGCCCACTTAAGGGGATTCTGTAGTAAAATGAGAGGACCAGTGGGAAGGATGAGATGTTAATGGCATACTTTAGCCAGAGTCTGAGTGGTATGATATTAGAGTGGTACACTCGTCAAGATCACAACAGATGGTATACCTGGGATGATTTGGCCCAAGCATTCACTCGTCATTTCCAATACAACAAAGAGATTGTTCCACATCATTTTTCTTTGACTAAGATTGAGAAGAAGCCTAGTGAAAGTTCTCAGGTAATACGGTTTCCGCTGGAGAGAACAGGCAGCAAGGGTTAACCCTCCAATGGAGGAGAACAAAATGGTGGAATGCTTTCTTTAAGCCTTGGAGCCTACTTACTTTGGTCATCTGATCTCGACCATAGGTAGTTGTTTCGATGAAGTAGTAAAAATGGGATGAATGGTAGAGGAAGGGCTCAAATCAAGCAAGATCATGGGCTACTCTGCCATCAAACCAACTACGCAGGCAATCTAGAACGGCACCAGAGACGTGCTTGGGAAAAAGAAGAAAGAGGATGTCGCTATGGTCGTTTTAGGATCATGGCACGGACCAAGGGATTCTACTAACCACCACACCCAACCTCGACCCTAGCTTCAAGACTATACCCCAACTACATATAGTCCATACCAGCACTACTTCCCGCCACCAAAGCCTCAATACTCAGTTAGGCCACCCCAATATCATGTCCATCATGCACATTCATATGCTCAACCCCCTCCTCACCTGCAATGGCATGCACCAACTCCATGAAACCCATATCCACCACCACAAACATACCGAAACCCTACTGGTCCAAATTTTTAAACCAAGCTAGAATTCAGGAATGAAAGGTTACAGTGAAAGAAAACTTTCACCCCGCTTGGGGAATATTATACCAGCCTATTTCAAAGGTTGAGGTAGTTGGATGTGCTGAGGTCAATTGAGTCAAAACTACCAAACCCCCTCCAAAGAACCTAGATTATTCTCTCAACTATGTGTATTGTTCTGATAGTCTAGGGCACGACATAAAAAAGTGTTGGCACTTGAAGAACGCCATCTAAGAGCTTATTGATACGAACCAGATTGTGGTCCAGATCCCAGAAATACCCAATATTAATCAGAACCCATTACCAGCCAATGCTAAAACACATGATTGAGATAATGCACAAATATGGGAAGCCCAAGAAGCCTTCAGAATCTGTCATGATGATCCAGTCTAGTGAAAGTAAGTCAGTCAAGGACCCGATTGTCACAAAAGCAACCTCTTAGATAGTTGAAGGACGGCGGGTAAGTTGAGCATGCCAAATGATAAGCCAGATGCGGTAGTTGAAAAGAGTTCCCCAAGTGTTGATGTAGCAAAGCAAAAAATGCCAAAGGTGATCATGCCTGGGGTAGTAAGTAAGCCATTCATAATTGTGGAGGGTGCTCGCACGAACACTATCATTATCAAACCAATGATCCAGTTGTTGGTAGCTAACACCAAGACTGTCCCATGGAACTATGAGCGAGTGATAATGACCTATAAGGGAAAAGAAGTGAAAAAGGAAATTAACGAGGCCCAGGGATTAACTCGTTCGGGGAGATGCTTTGCCCCGAAAGAGATAAGGAAAGCTAAAACACTCAGGGACAATCCAGTTCTAGTGAAGAAACCGGTCACTAAAGAAGAGGCGGAGGAGTTTTCAAGAAAAATGAAGGTACAATATTTCACCATCGTAGAATAGTTGAGAAAGACTCCTGCTCAGATTTTTCTATTATCATTGTTGATCCATTCAGATGAGCACCACCGGGCCCTGATGAAGATTCTGAACGAAGCTCATGTCCCCAACAAAATCACAATGAACCATTTGGAGAAGATTTCCAATAAGATATTTGACTTTAATAGGATCACATTCTCGGATGATGATTTGCCTCTAGTGGGTACGGAGCACAATCGAGCCCTCTATCTCACAGTGAAATGCGAAGATTTTGTGGTCACACGGGTGTTAGTAGACAATGGTTCCAGTGCAAACATCTGCCCTCTCTCTACTCTGATCAAGTTAAAAGTTGATCATGAGAGGATTCACAAGAACAACATATACGTCCGAGGTTTTGATGGAGGGGGAAAAGACTTTTTTGGCGACATCATGCTCGAGTTGACAATAGGACCAATCGAATTCATTATGGAGTTCCAGGTACTGGATGGGGCTGTTTCTTACAATTTGTTGTTGGGTAAGCCTTTGATACATGTTGCCAAGGCAGTTTCATCCTCTTTACATCAGATGATGAAGTTCGAATGGGATAGACAAGAAATTGTCGTACATGGCAATGAGAATTTATGCACTTTCAATGATACATCTGTCCTGTTTATTGAGGCTGAAGAGGATAAGAGGTCGTGGTTCTATCAAGTGTCCAAAACGGTATCAGTTAAAAAGGTTTCGGAAGGGGAATACATCCTGGGTCCAAAGTTAGCGTCTGTAATCATCATGGGAGCAACCGAGATGTTGAAAAATGGTTTTATTCTGGTCAAGGGTCTGGGTGCATGTCTACAAGGTATCGTGCAACCAGTGTCCTTACATGAAAATTTGGGCACATTTGGTCTAGGGTTCAAACCTACAGGGGATGATGTGAAGAAGGTCCGAAAGCTGAAAAAGAAGGCATGGTCGCTCCCTAAGTCAGTCCCACGTCTCTCTAAGTCTTTCATCAAGGCAGGGATCATGAAGCGTCTAGTGACAATAGTTCCAAAGCCTATGGTTGTTATTGATGAGGAATTGATTAAAAGGTTCTAGAGTCTGTTTGATGAGGTAAACATGGTGGAAACTGGGGAAGGTTCCAGCAAAATGGATGTGCAATTTATTGGGCCGAAAGTGAAGTTTAACAATTGGGATGCTACTTCTCTCCCTAACTGGAAAGAGTTTTGGTAGTCTGCTTTATTTTCCTTTTAGTTTATCTGGATTATTCCAGGGTTGTAATTCAGATTTTATTTTTTGCTTGTTGATGTACAAACCCTTCTATCCTTTAATTTTAATAAAATGCAATTTCCCTTTTCCATTACTCCTGATAGTGTCATTTTCTTTTCTTTCTTTGTATAGTTCTTTTTATGCCGCTTTTAATGACATGACATGCATGAGGAATCTTCAACCAAGTCCAGAAGCCAATCTAACTCTGAAATAATAATCCAACAAATAGAGTGAGATGATGAAATAAAATATGATGAAGAGGAATCATTTGAGGAAATTAGGAAAGAGCTAAGTCACTTTGAAGAGAAACCCAAGCCTAATTTGAATGAAACTGAAGCAATCAATTTAAGGGATCTAGATAATATCAGGGAAACCAAGATAAGTGTACACTTGGATCCACAAATCAAGGAGGAAATAATCAAAGTACTGTTTGAATATAAAGACATTTTTTCATGGTCATATGACGACGTGCCGCGTCTGAGTACTGACTTGGTGGTTCACAAATTGCCTACTGACATGAGTGTGATGATCAAGGAAGAAATCACAAAGTAATTAGACGCAAAGGTCATTCGAGTCACGCGATACCCCACTTGGTTAGCTAATGTTGTGCTAGTGCCAAAGAAGGATGGCAAGACTAGGGTGTGGATTGATTACCAACAAAGCAAGTCCAAAGGATAATTTTCCATTTCCAAATATTAAATTTTTGATTGACAACTATGCCAAGCATGAGATTGGTTATTTTATGGATTGCTATGCAGGATACCACCAGATCTTGATGGACGAGAAGGATGCAGAAAAGATAGCATTCATCATACCGTGGGAAACTTATTGCTATAGGGTAATGCCATTTGGTTTGAAAAACGCTGGGAAAACTTAAATGAGGGTGATGGCTGCTTTGTTCCAGGACATGATACACAAGGATATTGAGGTTTATATGGATGATGTGATCGTAAAGTCAAAGCAACAGGTCGACCATGTTGCAGAATTGAGAAAGTTTTTCCAAAGGCTCCGTAGGTACAATCTTAAGCTTAACCCAACCAAGAATTTGGTGTTCCATCTGGAAAACTATTGGGACAAAGTTATTCGTCGAGGCATTGAGTTGGACCCGTCAAAGATCAAAGTTATCCAAGAATTTTCACCTCCAAGGAACAAGACCGAGGTAATGAGTCTGCTCGGGCATTTAAACTACATTAGCAAGTTTATCGCTCAATCACAGCAGCTTGTGATCCCATCTTTAAGTTGTAAAAGAAGGATCATGCGGTCAAATGGACTGATAAGTGCCAGAAGGCATTCGATAAGATCAAGGGGTACTAGTCAAACCCACCCGTGTTGGTCCCACCGGAACCCGGGAGACCTTTGATTCTTTATTTGATGGTCTTGGACAATTCATTCGGTTGTTTGTTGGGTTAACATGACATCACTAGCAGGAAGGAGCAAGCCATCTGTCACGACCAAAGCAGACGGGCCGCAACAGCCACCCGGTACATACTCAACCGAGTACCAATATAACGTATCTTTCTTATTACATCATCATATACACGTAACATGTGGGCCTAATAGGCCAACGTGCTCATTTATAAACTCAAAATATAGGCCGACAAGACCGTACAACCTTTCACATACATGACATCTGTCTACAAGCGTCTAAAAATGCATATTTTTCATAAAGGTCGGTACAGCATCCCTCCATACCAAACAATACACATTTAACTCATACTAACCAAACAAGCAACTCTGAAGCAAATGGAGCGCACCAACATCTTCCGTTGAGTTGATAGCCTACTTGAAGGGCTCTCGACCTATCTATCGGGACCTGCGGGCATGAAACGCAGCATCTCCAGGCAAAAAGGGGCGTCAGTACGAATAATGTACTGAGTATGTAAGGCACATAAATAAGTACATAATAGACGTATATAAAATATAGAGTAAATGAATCCACATGTAAGTCTGGATAACTTTGTAAATAATAAAATAATTATAGTATCATGCATATGCGTATGAATATCATGTCATGCATAGGTATATGTTTCATAACATCATCAGCCTCCAAAGGCATCTCATCATATCACCTTGGCCACAGTAGGCAAAATCATCAACGTATACCAGCTGATCAGGTGTTGGTACGTATATAACGCCATAACCTTTCCCATATCCCCATATAAATATATATATATATACATACATATATACGTATATATAATGCAATCTGGTCATGGGTCAATATACATGAATGTAATGCATGAAAAGTACACTAATAAAATCTTTCAGAATGTCATAAGACCATTTTGCTTTGAGTAATATCATAAAGTAAACTCTTTTCAACTTTTGTATTTTTTTTCTGAGACCCATGAACAGATGATAGAATATTATGACACATGAAAATTGAAGAATATAGATATCTCTAATACTTCTATGAACAGAGTCATTTATGGAATTGGTACATTTGCTCGTTTCTACTGTATAACTCGGATCATGCCGAAAAGAAAGAAGGGATGACCTTAACATACCTGAAGTAGGAAAAACTTTGTATAATATTCCGTTAAAAAACCTTCGTTGACTAAACAAAATTTGCCCCTGCTTTTTAGAAATTCATAGAAGAATTGCTTCTGGTTTCTAAAATTTTGGAATGAAGGAAACGTTTTTGGTTTCCTTGATGTTGTTGAGAGGAAAATGTTTTCTGGTTTCTTAAGAATTGAGAGGAAATAACGTTTCTATTTCATTTAAGTTTGGGAAGAATAACCTTTTGTTTGGATTCATTTTGATCCATGTTACTTATCTATTCATGTCTCTTAAGTTAGAGATATACTTTATATTTGGATGTGCAGCCACCACATGACAATAATGATTTAAATCTTGCTGCTTCAATGACTTAATAGTCATACGGTTTGGGGGCTTCCATGTGTCCTTGGAGTATTAGTTAAGTTTTATTCACTTATTAGTTAACTGAGTAATATTCTGTTACCCGGTAATTAATCAATTAGCCACAAAATTGAGAATTATTTTCACTTACTTAAAATATCACTCACTTTTTACATACCTTGTACACCTTACTAGCATGGGCATGTAGTACCTTGCATGTCACTAGTCCGTAAATACCGAATATTTTAGCTCGGGCCGTATTTTATCCTAATGTGCCAAACTTGGACGAAAACTTTATTTTCTTTGACTTGCTTCTCCTTTCACCTTCACGAATTTATTCATTACTTGTGAAATAGCATAATCCTTATAATCTCTAAATAATCTTTTACTTGGACTGATGTCAATTACCTTACGACAAATTCAATGTACAATACTACAGGGTGCAACATCATTATAACTTAATGTTGCAAAGCATAACATCATCGTAATGTAATACTGTTGGGCGTAACATCATCGTAATATATTACTACAGAGGGTAACATCATTGTAATATTGCGGGCCGTAACACCATCTATTATGTCAGTAAGAAGTTCACATCCTATGAGGTTAAGTTTACTCCCCTTGAAAGGACATGTTGCGCCCTGACTTGGATATCACAAAAGTTGAAGCATTATCTGTCATCCTACACTACTTTCCTCATTTCTCGTCTCGACCCTCTAAAGTATATCTTACAGAAGTCTATACCCAAAGGAAGGCTTGCAAAGTGGAAGAGTTTTCTCACAGAGTTTGACATTATCTATGTGACTCGGACTGCGATGAAAGCCCAAGCATGGGCTGATTATTTGGCCAAGAACCCGGTGGATGAAGAGTATGAACCATTGAGAACTTATTTTCCCGATGAAGAGGTGATGCATATTGATGAGGTGGAGCAGGTTGAAAAACCAGGTTGGAAACTTTTCTTTGGTGGAGCCACTAACATGAAAGGTGTCGGGATAAGGGCTGTGATTATTGTTGAAACAGGTCATCACTACACCGTTAGGGCCCATATTCGTTTCTATTGTACCAAAAACATAGCTGAGTACGAGGCGTGCATTTTGGGTTTGAGGTTTGCTGTAGATATGGAAGTTCAGGAAGTTTTGGTCTTGGGAGACTCGGATCTTTTGGTGCACCAGATTCAAGGAGAATGGGAGACTCGAGATTTAAAGCTCATACCGTTTCGATAATGTTTGCATGATCTTTGTCAATGGTTTCGATCAATAGAATTCAGACATATTCCAAGGATCCATAATAAGGTTGATGATGCTTTGGCTACCTTGGCGTCAATGTTGCACCATCCAGACAAAGCCAATATTAACCCCTTGTATATTCAAGTTCGTGATTAGCATGCCTATTATAATGGGGTTGAAGAAGAAATTGACGGTGAACCATGTTTCCATGATATCAGGGAATACATCAGGATGGGTGTATATCTGGTACAAGCTACAGGTGATCAAAAGAGAACAATTCGGCATTTGGCTAGTGGATATTTCTTGAGCGGGGGAATCTTGTACAAAAGAACCCCAGATCTTAGGTTGTTGAGGTGCGTAGATGCTAAGCAAGTCGCGACTATCATGACCGAAGTGCATTCCAGAGTTTGCGGGCCACATATGAGTGGGTATGTTCTGGCAAACAAAATTCTTCGAGCAGGTTATTATTGGCTCACAATGGAATGAGATTGAATTAGCTTTGTGCGCAAGTATCATCAATGCTAAGTACACAGAGAATTGATTCATTCTCCCCCATCTGAGTTGTATACAGGCTAAGAGCTATTGGGCGGAGCTTTCTCAATCCAAGCTAACTAATAGAAGAAAAGAGAAGAAAGGAAGATCTCCGCACGGTGGCCCTTTGTTGATTGGGGCATGGATGTCATTGGACCAATTGAGCTCGTGGCATCAAACGGGCACAAATTCATTCTGGTGGCCATTGATTATTTTACTAAGTGGGTTGAAGCTAAGACTTTCAAATTTGTGACCAAGAAGGCGGTGGTCGATTTTGTCCATTCAAATATCATTTTTTGGTTCAGAACCCCAAAGGTAATCGTCATAGATAATAGTGCTAATCTTAACAGTCATTTGATGAAAGAGGTATGTCAACAGTTTAATATTACGCATCGAAATTCCACCCCATATCGCCCCAAGGCAAATGGAGCGGTCGAGGCAGCCAACAAAAACATAAAGAAGATACTTTGGAAAATGGTGCAAGGTTCCAGGCAATGGCATGAAAAGTTGCCCTTTGCTTTGTTGTGGTATCGCACTATTGTTCGCACTTCCGTTGGTGCAACTCCTTATTTGTTGGTATATGGTACTGAATCAGTGATACCTGCGGAAGTTGAAATTTCTTCCCTTCGGATTATTGCTGAAGCCGAAATTAATGATGATGAGTAGGTCAAAACACGTTTGGAGAAATTAAGTCTTATTGACGAGAAAAGACTGGCAGCAGTGTGTCATGGCCAGTTGTATCAAAAGAGAATGGCAAGAGCATACAACAAGAAGGTGTGTCCCCGCAGAAATTTGAAGTGGGTCAGCAAGTATTAAAATGCATCCTTCCATATTAGGCTGAAGCAAAAGGCAAGTTCGCCCCAAATTGGCAGGGGTCGTTCATTGTAACAAGATTGTCCAACGGTGCTTTATACTTAACAGATATAGAAGGCGCGGCTATCAATTCTAATGCAGTCAAAAGATATTATGTATTATTTCTTTGGTTTATCTAATTGTTGTTTTTACTTGGCATGTTTTGAAGATTGGAATGACGAAGATATTTTATTCTGCTATCCGAACACTTTATCCTTTGGTACCCTTTTAAGTCTTATTTATTTTCTTTCATATCCCCTTTTAGAATCAGTAGCAAAGTTCAGAAACATGGATATAAAAGTAAATAAAGAATAAAATGAGGAAAAAAGAAGATAAAAAGAGAGAGAAAAGAATGGAAAAGAGTGGAAAAAAAGAGAGAGAAGAAGAAAAAAAAAAGAAAAGAAAAGAAAAGAAAAAAAGAGAGAAAGTAAAATAAAAGAGAAAAGTAACAACAACAAAGCAATTCCTATGCCATGAACTACGTTCGATCTGATTTCTTTTAAGGATACGTAGGCAGCCTCACGGTTTGGTCCCATCAGAATAAAATTCAAAATCCCCCAAGCAAAGAAATTGCGGTAGAAGTCGCGGTTTTATTAAAAGATCTGATTCCAAAAGCTGTAATCTTAAACCCATTCAAGTTGTTTTGAGCCTTTATGACATCCTTTCTTTCTAACCATATCCAAAAGCCTGCATTATGGTCCAAAGAAAGACCTTCCGACCAATATTTGAGAGTGCCGAGTCAAGCGAGATATAGGTATGATTCGTAACAGGTGCAACACTCCATGCTATGCAAGAAAAATGAATAAATGAGATAGTCCTAGTGGTGAAAATCCGCTTAGAAACCGTAGGAAAATGGAAAGATGAGAGAAATTAAAATGAGAGAATCATATTGGTGAAAACCTTCACGGGTACCATGAGGCGACTGTGAGTTGAGAGATGAACAAATGAGAGAGGTTTGTTGGCGGCGCCGCAAGCCAAACAAGGTAGGTGACTTTGCGAAGAGATCGGAATATGGAAATCTCGGGGCATAAAGTATGACAAATAGAAGGTGATTGGTTGAACAGGCTGGGCTGATTGATCTGAAATGCATGTCATGGTCATTGGTGCTAGATGCCTCACTCAGATAAGTCTGTTTTCCCTTTCTCCCACGAACAGTCATCCTGTTTCGAATTTTCTTCTTTATTCCTAACTCTCGAAGTCATTGCATTTAATTTCTTTTGGATTTATTTCTCTAAGGCTCATCCAATGTCATCCTTGTTTAAGCAAGTAAGAAAGGAATTCAAAGCTTACTACCCACTTCCAAATTGCACAAAGCAAAGTGCGGCCAAAACATACCAGAAATAGCATGATGCAAAATGGAAAATAAGGTGTTAGTAAAATTTTAAGTGGTCGAATGGTTTGTGAATGTTATGGAAGATGCAGAGGTTCAAATTGGAAGGTCAAAAATGTAAAATAGCGGGTTGAATGCAGGTCGCTCGGGTCTTGTGGGTGAGATTCAGTTAGAAAGTCAAACAATTCTTGGCCAATTCAAGGCAGCCAGTTAGAACAAAGCACGGCAGGGAAAAGGTCACCTTCAAAAAGAATGTTGCAAACTAACCACCACATTTTTAAAACTGATAAAATTTTCTTTGATTGAAATAGGGGCAGAAACTTTATTTGTTCCGAAAGAACCCTCCGTGAGGAAAGCATGTACTGGACAGGTTCGACCGTAAATCTTCAGGACCCTCCTGGATAATGGGATTTAGATTAAAATTTTCAGGGCCCTCCTAGATAATGGGAGTTAATTTTAAAAAAGTTCTCCGGACCCTCCTAGATAGTGGGAGCTAGTTAAACTTCATGACCTTCATAGATAACAAGATTTAGCGTAAGTCTACCTTTAGGAAACATGATTTAGCTTTAAAGTTGTCACTCTTAAGATGTGATTTAATTTGAAGTTTTTAGGGCCCTCCTGGATAATGGGATTTGGCTTTTAAATTCTCAGAGTTCTTTTGGGTAACATGATTCGATTAACACTCATAGATGTGCCCAGATACCAAACTGGGGCAGAAAAGTTTCTTTGTTTTGTCTGTTTTATTGTAATCAGGCACCCACCTGGAGAACAAGGGAATATAGTTCAAATTTTGGCAATCAGGCGCCCACCTGGAGAACAAGGGAATACAGTTCAAGTTTTGGTAATCAGGCGCCTACCAAGAGAATAAGGGAATACGATTCAAGTTTTTGGCAATCAAGTGCCCACCTGGAGAATAAGGGAATACGGGTCAAGTTTTTGGCAAACAAAGAAATACAGTTCGAGTTTTGGTAATCAGCCGCCCACCTGGAGAACAAGGGAATGCAATTCACGTTTTGGTAATCAGGGTCCCACCTGGAGAACAAGGGAATACAATTCGAGTTTTGGTAATCAGGCACCCACTTGGATAATCAGAGAATGCAGTTCAAGTTTGGCAATCAGGCGTCCACCTGGAGAACAAAGGAATACAATTCAAGTTTTGGTAATCAGGCGCCCACCTGGAGAACAAGGGAATACAGTTCAAGTTGTTGGCAATCAGGCGCCCACCTGGAGAACAAGAGAATACAGTTCAAGTTTTTGGTAATCAGGCGCCCACTTGGAGAACAAGGGAATACATTTCAAGTTGTTGGGAATCAGGTGCCCACCTGGAGAACAAGGGAATACATTTTAAGTTTTTGGCAATAAGGCGCCCACCTGGAGAACAAGGGAATACAGTTCAAGTTGTTGGCAATCAGGCGCCCACCTTGAGAATAAGGGAATACAGTTCAAGTTTTGGCAATCAGGCGCCCACCTAGAAAACAAGGGAATAAAATTCAAGTTTTGGTAATCAGATACCCACATGGATAACAAGGGAATACATTTCATGTTTTTGGGAATCAGGCGCCCTCCTGGAGAACAAGGGAATACAGTTCAAGTTGTTGATAATCAGGCTCCCACCTGGAGAACAAAGGAATACAGTTCAAGTTTTGGCAATTAGGCGCCCACCTGGAAAATAAGAGAATTCGTTTCAGAATACAGTTCAAGTCAGCAACAAAAGAAGCTCGTCTTGAGAGTACAAGTCAACAACTCAAGATGCACAATAGAGCCGCAGAAGCTGTAAAATCAAGTTTGAAGATATGTAGTTAGGATTTGTTTAATTCATAGATCATAATTTAGCTTAGCTTCTTTTTATTTTGTCACGGTGTAGTAAGGAGTTCAGCAAGCAGTAGCAGTAGCAGCAACAGTGAAATCACAGCTTTCCGATTGTCCCAGCTACTGAAACTTTCCGAACTACACTGACCTA
Source organism: Nicotiana glauca (assembly GCA_026770625.1). Classification (NCBI taxonomy): domain Eukaryota; kingdom Viridiplantae; phylum Streptophyta; class Magnoliopsida; order Solanales; family Solanaceae; genus Nicotiana; species Nicotiana glauca. The sequence continues at coordinate 86,913 of MU685513.1, forward strand.
ATTCCTTTGTAGCCAAGGATATGCAGGCAACCTCGGAAGAAGGTGCGGTCAGATGTTTTAAAATGATTCCCATGGAGTATTCAAACGGGCAAAAATTGCTCGTATCCGCTCACTTTATCTTTGCCCAAAAACTTTTTGTGTTTCCGAGCAAAGAGGGGCAGCTGTGAGCACGTGATTTTTGCCCTATGTGAAATACTCCTAAAAATTAAAGAAATAATTTTTTTTCCAATTGTTCGCATTTTTATAGGATTTTTCGTAGGAATTTGTATTAATTATTTGCATTTTTTTGTGCATGTTTACTTTCATTTAAATCGTGAAAAATACAAAATACCATGCATTGCATTTAGTTTTTGTTGCCTTATTTTTAGGATTAATTAGTTAATTAATTATTTCACCAAATGAAAATCACAAAATGGTTTATTTTTGCATTTTTAGCGTTAATTTTAGATTAGTAGTTTTCTCTTTTAATTTACGGTCAGTCAATTGCTATACTTTTATAATTAGTTTAATTTTACAATTTAGACTAATTTAGAGTTTAATTTATGTTTTTATTAATTAAAGAAAGGAAAATAAAAAGGAAAAGGAAAAGGTTTAAATAGAAATAAAAGAGGGCTTAAATTAAGTGTTGAAATCGGGCTAGTTTACACCCAAATTTTCCCAATCCAGCCCAAGCCCTACCCCAATCCAACGTTTGATCTAACCCAACCCTTTATACGGTCCAGCCTCCACCCAAAACCCAAAATGGCATCGTTTCTTTGCAATTAGATCTGAGTCGTTGATTTCATTTAATCAGACGGTCAAAAACTAACCCCCATGCTATATAAAACTATCTGAACTAACCCCCATACCCATTCGAAACCCCTCCCCCAGTCCGTCTCTAACCCCAACCCTAAGACAAAACCCTAGCCGCCCCAATATCCTTACCATCTCCTCCATCAACCACCCGCCAGAAATCGCCCACGGCGGCGGCGACACACCAAACACTCCTAGATTAACACCATATGATCTCTTCGCCCTCCTCTTTCCAAATCTCCTAGTCTTCTTTACCAAATCCCCCTCAAAACCTTTCGAAACTTGAATCTAAACTCAGAATCCCCAAAACCCTAACTCACCCAAATAACCCCAAACTCACACCATGCAATCCCTCACTCCTCCTCTTCCCAAATATCCCCTTGGTTCCTCTCAAATCAGCCCCAATTCTGTCGAATTTTGAACCTAGGGTTCCGGAAAAAGCCCTAAATTTTCCCTCATTCTTTTCTTGGTCAGTATGTGGTCAAGTGAACCCCAAACTTTCATTAATCGATTGTTCCTTGTCAACGACAGTCGATTAATGTTAGTTAATGGTTCATTCGTTCTTTGAAGAAACTGGTCGGGTGTTTTGTGGATCCAGAATTAACATAGGTAATTCTTCTCTTGCTTCAATTTTATTTATGTTTCTCTGTTCTTTTCCTCTTTTTTTCTCTTTGATGTTCTCATTCTCTGACCAATATTACTCGTCTGTTTATTCGTATCAATTCAAAGTTCCATTCATCTCTTATTTTTTTTAGAAATTTTCATTGGTTAGTTTAATTTCATTTGAATCTCGTAGGCTAATTAATTAAGGTCAGAAAGTTCAATTCTATTTGGCTAAGCTAGTTAACGGATTTAGTTTTCATAATTGTTTTTTGTGTTAGCTTGCATGAATTAGTTAGGTTAATTGCATTTGTTTGTAATTAGTGTTCAGTAAATACTGGTTATATCCTTGCTTTATTTTTTATTCCAATATCTGAGCAAAAGGATTTAAGTTTAGTTGTAAGCTCAAGTGAATTAGAATTTTTGCTCCATTTGATCTTCCTTGTTTTGATTAAGATTTTTGTTCTTGTTTGCCATAGTTTGCAAATCATTAGAAATTTAGGAGGGGTTAACTGAACAAGTGGAAACTTAGGGGGTAATTGGGAAATATAAATAGTGATGTCAGATAATTCCTATATTTGTAAGGCTCTAGAATAGGGGCAGTTGCCCTCATTTGGTTTGCACAAAATGCATAGGCCAATGAGGGACAACCAATTGTCCAAGTTGGTTAGAAAAGATGCCTTTAGGGGCTATGTGAGGGAATAATTCCCTCTTCTTCTTTTTTCAGCACATGGCCTTGGGTGGCCCATAAGTAGAACCTCTCCCTCACTCTTAAAAATAGAATTCAGACTCTAAAAAACATACCAAAGTTTCTGCACTATTTTGGATTAAAAAGCTGAATTGGTTCTCTTCTGATTTTTTCTGAAAAAAGAAACAAAATACTCTGAAGTTTTCTGGATCTCTGATTCAAATATGGACTGAGCTGGAGTTGTGTACTTGCTGATCATTTGTTGTTTCCTTCACTCGTTTGCTTCGCTGAATTCCTTGTTTCTCATTATTTTTGTTCTTCATATCCAGGTACTTCTTGGACTATGATGAGTACTGAAGTACGAGAATGCCTTTCTCTTTGATATATGTATTTTAATGTGAATTTCAGTGGATGAAACATGGACTTTCAGTTTCTTTTACATGTTTTCTTCTTGAGTTACCTAGCTTATTATTAGTTTGGTTTCCTTCAGTTTTGTTATGATTATTATTTACAGTGAAAATGGTAACAATAGTTAAATTTGTAAATGGGATTCTAAAAATACGTGAACTATTACCGAGCTAGTTGTTAGAGCAGTTGATGCTAATAATGTGGAGTTTAATGATGAAATGCAAGATAAAATAAGATAGTAATAGAACCAAATGTCTTGCACCCCAGGTATACGTCTGGCCGATGGAGGACCTCGGGGTCGACGTTAGGGTTGAGCTTGAGCTATCAGGGATAGTCGGGGATGAGATAACAGTTGAGGATATAATTAAACAAGGCTCTGCATGGCTAATATTAAGTAATATAATAAAGAACAAGTAAGAGAGCGATGGATATTATGGCGACTTTGAGCCAATACCATGTGATAAACAAAGAATAGACAACAAGGCAATAAAAGCTAAGTGGCTTCGAGCCACGGAGGACAAACGAGTTAGAGAGGAGAAAGAGAGAGAAGATACTATTTCACTTGACTAGAATGGTTAGAGCTCTACCTTTACAGGGCGTTAGTTACTCCCCTTTTATAGAAAGGGGGAAGTCCTAACTTCGTACAAGATACGTTGCGTGATAAAAGAAATAGGATGGGACAACCAGCTAAGTTTGCGATGTACGCGTGGGCTGATATCGAACTGCTTGAATAGACCTGATTGACCCCTAGTGCATTCCTCGGGATATCCTTGCGTTCATCGGGGCTTTAGTGGACACTATCCTTGGCAGGATACCGGCTGGTCTTGAGGGACATGACTGGCTAGAGATCCCGGGCTTCCGGGATCACCCTTCGAGGTATTCAGTCGAGGAGAAATCAGCCTCCCAAATTTCACCCTGCACAGATAGTCTCCGTGTCTTTTAGAGGGAAGTGATAAGAAATGATTTTGACACCCCACTTCTCGATCTCCCACAATGATGTCGCGTTGATGGCGCAGACCCCTTTTTATAGGTGTCACGACCCCTGCCTTTTTGCTTCTCCAAGATTACCTGAAATGTCGTAATTTTTTAATCTTCGTTGCTATCGGTTTAGTTTCTATGAATGCATTGATTGTGCCGGCTGTTACGCTTTTCGAGGGTGGTAATGGTACCATTGGTTACTTTGACCTCCTTAAGATATTACGCCATGTGTACCGTGGCCCAACCCTCAATCCTCTTTTGATTGAGTGAAGTTGTGCCGCTGTGATGCTATTGTTGTTATTATTGTTGTCGTTGTTGTTGTTGGCCCGAGGCGATGAGGTAGAGGACCGATTTCCTCCGACCCCGGGGATACTTTGGGTTATACACTGCTGCTCAAGATGGGGCTCGTATTAAACACCGATGCTCACCCTCCTCCCTCGGCTCTGCGTGTTACACCCTTTTTGGATTCCAGAGGGTGTATCGACGGTCCCTATCAGCTGTTGCCTTCCGGGCCGAGGCGACGTCTCAAGAAGTGGCTTTAAAACGGCAGTACTGGTAGAGTTCGTACAAGCCAAAATTTTCACCCAGCCACTTCTTGTGTTCTTCCGGCTTCTCTTTCGTCATTTTTCTCTTCTCCCCTGCCTTCCTTTTCCATACCCTCCCTTTTGAAGATCCTATTCTGGAAGGATTAGGATGTGATCCCTGGGTGGATCGGTCTTGGAAGATATTGTCTTTGAGGTCATATGCCTGAGAGGATGATGATGGAGATGCAGCATGAATAGGCTAGGTCCTTAGGCTCCTGCTGTATGCATATCATTTGTACTTCTTCATTTTTTCATAAGGATCCCCTATGGGCTTTTGTAATCATATGCAAGGACCCCCCGAGGGTCGTTGTAAGTGAGCACTTGTATAAATATAAAGACATTTTCTTGATTCCTTCCTTTGACACTTGATGTGTCTCTTTATGTTTTTGGCAGCTTCGAATGCATGATCCGGTTTCATCGCCTGTGATGGTGGCCTTGAGCACGAGTATTCCTCCCGGCCTTCAGTTGATGAAACGACTTCGCGTGAGGTCTTTCGTGAATTTTCGAACCCGACCCGAATTAGGCCAATAACCCCAGGCCATCAGGATCTTTTCTCTCCATAAAAATGTGGATAATATCTTCGGGCCTCATAATGGACTTCGAGAAGAGACTTTCCTGAGGACTCGCGATTCTGGGATGCCGGTGACTTCCTGGAGGCAATCCCTGAATGGAGGCTTGGTCGTACTCCGGGCCGTCCTGGTTATTACCCGGAACCTATTTCGCACGGGCATTTCTTAGGGACGCCCATTTTTTTGTAAGCTAGCCTTCTTTGGCGAAGGCTTTTTGAAGTTGTATGCCAATTTGGTGAAGGCATTGTTGGCCTACTGGGGCACTATTTTGCTATGGCGGAGGTCTTCAGGGTTGAGCATTGCCTCAAAACTAGGGGCGGTGCCGGTGGCTGGTACCTTTAGTTAGTGTTGAATTGTTCTCACCCTTTTTGCAGGTAGTCGTGAGGTTGCTTCGGCTCCTTGGGGGTCCTCGGGGTTTGATAATTTCATGGTGCCATTGGATCATGCCCTTAGCGGCTGCTTATTCGGGGCACGATAGAGACCGGGCACAACGATAGATGAGATGTGTGCTTCATAATCATGAAGGAGCTTTTATTAGGGCGAGACGGGCATGTGTTCCTAAAGAGAGTGCATCATTCGAGCCTGGTTTTCCTGGAGTCCTTGGTTCTGGAGCAGCGGTTCTTTTGGGAAAACAAGGGTTGGGCCACCAGGAGGGTGCTCGATTGTCGAGTAGGTTTGCTGGCTTCACTTCATGGTAAGTTTCAGCATGATTCCTTCGTATCTCGGGTCTTCCTTTTCTTATAGGGTTTTCCCTCCATAAGACTCTAACATACCTAGGCTTTGAGCTGTTCCATCATGGAGCTATACTTTGGGGGACCCTGGATGAGGGTAGGCCCCTTAGGCTTCTCGGTGAGGGGAAAGAAGGGTCGAGTCGGTGCATTGGCAATTCGGGAAATATTGGAGCTCGCATTATAGAAGCCTTTGGTGAGGCATGAGTATTCTTGTGGTAAGCTTTTCACCTTTTTGACCTTAGGGGCAAAGCCGATCGAGCTAGGAATACCTGAAGTATCAAATGCAGGCTTCAAGCTTCGATCTGAGTAGATATGATTGTGAAGCTCTAGCTTGATTCCTCAAAATTTCGGATTGACAACAACAGGTGTCAAGAATCGTATAGTACTAAGCTAGACCGAGCATGATTATGGAGCGTCGACTTATCGCCGGCGATCGAGTCGGGTTGGAGCGAGCCTTCGAGGGATGTATTCGTAGTATATCTTTGGGACATGTGCTTTGAAGAGACCCATGCCAGGGATCCCGTCCTTCTAGAAAGATTCGCTTGAGCGAAGGTGGTCGGGTGTGATGCCCGGTTTACCTTTTGTCGATGCCACGAAGAGCGAGGTTGGGGTCGGTAGGCCGAAACCCTTTAGGGGTGGAGCATAGATTTTGTCACTTTGTATTTTGCTGTTTATAGACAATGTTTGTAGATGGAGAGCTCCCCTTTTGCGCATACATAAAATAAGAGGAATCTTGAAGTTTTACCTCTTTGTATCTCTTCCCGTATCGCCTTTGATCCGGCGGGCTGGTTTCCATGCTTTGGCGGGATCCTCATGGGTTCGTAACTGATCAAGCAAGCCTATGGGATTTTAAGTGCGATCCTTGATGCGAGCAAGTGTTGGGGCCTCTATGTTTTGCCCAGTTGTTTTAGGCTCGGTCTCTGAGTCAAGCCTTTATTTGAGCTTGCTTGTCCTTCGGTCTTTTGTGCCCGTGGGGGTGGATTGTGATTGTTCTCATTTCTTGACCTTGGGTATATTGTTGTTTCAGTTATTTTGGGTCCAGTCTCCGAGTAGCATTGTGATTAGGGCTTTAACTGAACCTTAAGTTCTTTCCTGCCTGCATGGACGGACAATGGTGGCCTTCATTTCTCGCCCTCGGGCGTTTTGTTGTTTTGACTATTTTGTGTCCAGACTCCAAGTCGCGTTGCGATTCGAGCTTTAATTTGACCCTTAAGTTCTCTCTTGACTGCATGGGCAGTCGACGATGGCCTTTGGTGCTTAGGGTCGAAATGACCTTACATGCACGTGTCCTGGAGTCTCACTCGGCTAGTCGATAGTGGCATTTTATGCCGTGCCTTTAGGCACGTCTTAATTATTTTGGGTCCAGTCTCCGAGTCGCATTGCAATTTGAGCTTTAATTGACCCTTAAGTATTTTTAGGCCGGTGATACTGCCTCCTACGCTATTTTGGTCATTGAGACCTTTAAATATGTGGGCTGAGAGGCTTGCATAGTTAACTATTTTGGATTCGTTCTCCAAATCGGGTTACAATTTGAGCTCATTATAAACGTCAAGTTGTCAATTTTCAAGCTGGTGACAATGGCTCTTACGTTGTTTTGGTCGTAGAGACCTTTTAATGTGTGGCTGAGAGGCTTGCCTAGCTGGCGACAATGGCTCTTACATTGTTTTTGCCCGTGGGCATTTTGTAGGCTTTTTTTCGTTCGTTAAGGTCTTTTGAAAGATTTTTTCCTGACCCGTCGTCGGTTCTGGAATAACCTTGATTTCAAGTCGTTATCGGTGATGTTACGAGCACCTCGGAAGGTTCATACCCCGTAGGCTGAGTAGGTCGAAGCCTTGTGATTTCGAGTCGACATGGTCGAAGCTCGTTTTTGCATGTTAAGGGAAGCCTGTTTTAACCAGTTCTTTTTGAAGTATATTCGAAGTAGTGGCCTGCAATTATTGTTTAGTGACGGTCGGGCGTCCCCGAGTCACGTTAGTTTGGCTGTATCAGCCATTTTGACCATAGTCATATGTGTTTGGTCGGAGCCATTTTTTATCCCGAGTAATAGTTCGGGCGTCTACACCAAGCGTATGCCCTTTCGGGACTCTTACAAATGCAACGTATAGCCTGAACTTCGGGATTTTCATGCCCGTTGAGGTCTTACAGTTTGTCATGCCTGTTGAGGTCTTACAGTTTTTGTAATGTAGAACAGATCTGGTTACGCTGAGTTTGCCCGCTAAGGGTCTTACGGTTTTGGGTTTCCCAGTGCATGGCAATTGGCGATAAATGACAATCTCCGAGTCATCGAATTTGTTTAAGCTTGAAGACCGCTTTTTGTGATCTCGGAGTTGCCTTATAGGGGATTTATGAGCCCGAAGTTCCGACCCTGGGGTTGTGCAGGTGCTGAATTGCTGATGTAAAGTCTCCAAGTATCTCGGGACGCATTTGGTAGAGAGGTTCTTGCCAGGAATACTCTGTGATTTCCTCGCTTGGAGAATGGGATGCTGAAAGACATTCTTCGATCCATTGTCGCAATATATATTGTTTTGTTGAGTCGAATTGTATCGGGTCGAACTCGCTTAGAGGTTTGTCTTGCCTGAAATTTTTTTGTGATTTCAGAGCCTCGACCCGGAGGCCGTCGGAACTTTTGAACCTTTGGCGACCGTTTTCGAGTTTTCGGGCCGTTTCTGGTGAAAGAATTTGTTACCCTACTCTGAGAAGGAGTTCCCTCCCCCTTCGTTTTTTTGACAAAAGGTGTTTTTTGATTGCTCGATACAATAGTACATGCTTTTGTCGATGGGGCCTAACTATATCGGCAGTTTGGTCTGATACAATGTTACGAGCAGGCTACTTTTCGGGGGGAATGCCCCTCACTTAAAAGTTAGCCACAGGGAAAGTCTTGAATGCTTTTTGCGTGGTTCCCCTTAAATGGCTTGCAGATGTTGCCTCACTAAAAACCTTGCCGGTAAAAACCTCCTTTAGGGATAAAAACTCGATCGAAGGAAAAGAGTACAATGGATGCGCCTTTGGGGCGTCGAGGTCTTCCGATGGCACTAACATTTTGGCAGCTTCGTTTGGGTGCTTGTACGAAGGTTAATTTGAAATAAAATAAAAAAGGAATGGACCTACCTTGAAATGAGATACGCTGGCAATGCCTTAGGATTGGTCTACTATAACTGCCCGGGGGCGTAGATGCAGCGTGGATCTCTACTTTGTTTTGTCAAGTTCGACCGAGTGCGAAACCTGGTTTTCCTGTTGTTTCATTCAGGGGCGGAGGCATGAGCGTTGGTATCACGTCGTGTATAGCGAACATTTCCCTTGCCGCGTATTGTTCCCCTTAAACGGTTTTGATCTCGTCCTTTGTCAGGAATTTTATCACCTGGTAGGGGTGGATGGTACTGCTCTCATGCAGTGTAACCATAGCCGTCCAAATAAGGTGTTATAGCTCAAACCTCCTTCGATGACATGGAATTTTGTGTCTTGGGTTGTGCCGGCCACAGTAACTAGAAAAACGATTTATCCTTTCGTCGTTTCGCTTGCCATATTGAATCAATTGAGGAATCGAGTGGCGGTCACGATTTGTTCGAGTAGCCCGAGCAGTTCTATCACCCCTTGACCTGATGATACGGTCCAAGCTACCTGGATCCACGAGTACACATTTTTATTTGAAAAAATTTACAAGAAAGGAGATTACTAGGGCGTCGTTGTGGGGTTGAGATAGAGCGTCGTTGTGGGGTTGAGACAGGAACTCGGTGTCCTCTTCACTGAATGTGAGGGCATCTTCATGGATATATCCTTGAGTCCATTTTTCTCTGGTGATGGATATTTTTGTTAATCTCATTACGGGTTGTTGCGGGGCATCGACGCCCCCATGATCATGTGGATGATGTGTTGCGGCTCGTTTGCCTTGTTTTTCTTGGTTGCCTCCCTCTCTCGAAATTGATTTTTTGCCTGATCACTGAGGAATTCCCGAAGGTGTCCTTTGTTGAGCAGTCGAGCCATTTCTTCTTATAGTTGATGGCAATCCTCGGTCCTGTGACTGTGTGTTGTAGAACTTGCACATTAAGTTGTAATTTATCTGCGAAGGTTCTGACTATATCGGTTTGGGCCACTTGCCATCTCTCATCTTGCTGATAGCGAACATGATGTCTGATATATCGATGCTGAAGTTGTATTCCGATAAGCGGGGCACGTTTGTTGGCGCAATGTTTCGATCGAACCTGGTTCTGTTGACGAGCCCTCGAGGGTCCTGTCCTCGATCTATCTTCCGATCATTGCGAGGTAGGTTGTGCCTTGGGGCGTTCCTTATGTCTTCGAGGTACGGCTGATACCTTTTCTTGTTTGGTTTCGATTCTTTTACCAGGAGTTTGTTTGGGCATACTAAGCCCGGAGGGGCTCCCAGTTGGTCATCCTCGGCCCAGATCTTTGATTGGTACCGGTTGTGGACGTCCGACCAGGTCATGGCCAGATATTCGATCAGGTTCTGCTTTAGCTATTTCGAGGCCATCGAGTTTCATTCATTCAAGCCTTGGGTGAAGGCCTGCACTGCCCAGTCATCGGAGACTAGCGGCAGCTCCATCTGTTCCATCTGGAAGCGGGACACGAATTCCCACAGCATCTCGTTCTCTCTCTTCTTAAATTTCAAAATGTCAGACTTCCTCGTTGCAACCTTGATGGCTCCAGCATGTGCTTTTACGAAGGATTCTTCTAACAAGGCGAATGAATCTATGGAGTTAGGAGCCAAGTTGTGATACCATATCATGGCCCCTTTTCAAAGCATTTCTCCGAAATTTTTCAGCAATACGGACTCGATCTTGTCATTCTTTATATCGATACCTTTTTCTGCGCAGTTATAGGACGTAACGTGTTCGTTGGGGTCGGTGGTACCGTTGAACTTAGGGAGTTCTGGCATTCTAATCTTTTTAGGAATGGGCTTTGGCGCCGCTTCCTCGGGGAACGGCCTCTGTATGAACTTCTTCAAATCCAAACCTTTCAGGACTGGGGGTGCTCCTGGGATATCCACCCTTGAGTTGTAGGTCTCGATCTTTTTATCATTGGCCTCAATCATCTTCTCAACTGAATTGATCCTTTTGGTGAGGTCCTCGAGCATCTTCACTATGGCGGGGTCAGCCACCGACCCATTATTGCTTGATTTTTCGGGTACTTGTTCGGCGGGGGGAGCTGTCTCTGGTGCTGCTGTGCTGGGAGTTCTCGAATGGCTTTGAAACTTAGCAATGGCCAGTTTTTGTGCCTGCAACATTTTTAAAATAACATGAATACTAACTTCCTGTTCTTCCCGGGCCTGGCTTTTTTGAGCTTCCTGTCGGTCGTTGTGTCGTATGCTCCTATCGGTGTGAGAGGTTTTGTCGACTTGTTGTGTGTCTTGTGAATCTGCGTCCACTAGAATCGGTCTGGATGACTCACAAAAAGGTTGTGTACGCTCAAATGTACTCCGGAAGACTTGGTGCAGAAGGAAGACCCGGGGTTGTGCAAATGATGACAATTTATAAAGCAGTAACACATAAAGGAAAAACTGTAAACAAATAAGCAACTAGCAAATAATAAAATGACATAAAAATAAAAATCAAATTAAGCAAACAAAACACATAAAAACCTCAACCGAACATCCTAAAAATCCAACGAGATCAAGTACTAGCTCGAACCTGCAACTCTCCAGCAGAGTCGCCAGAGATGTCACACCCCTTTTTTATAAACTTTCACTTAACCCTCTTAAAAAATAAAATAATTTAGTAAAGCTTGAAAAGGGTTTCCAATTAGAAAGTGACAGAAATTTGTGTTCAAAAGGATTAACTCAGAGTCGCCACCTGACTTTGATTTCGGTGTGCCAGGTCACCGTTTTTAAAAAAAAAATGATTTTTCCTTTTATACCATTTCAGACTCTAAAACCAAGTCCACAACAGAGATTTGAGTAAGGGGGTTCATTTGACTCGGGGAGAAGGTATTAGGCACTCCCCAAGTCCCGCAACTAGTACGGTTACGTACTCGATCAGGTTGTCTTTTAAAATATTCAATTGAGGTAGAAAACACAGAAAAAAGAAAATAAACACACAAGAAAGGCCCGAGGTCGTCCCCACCTAGTAAAGAAAATGAAAAGGAAAAGAAAAGAAAAAACCTAACCTAACCTGTACTACGACTTCTCCACCATGCTCGCCAAGGCCTCCAAAATATTTACATAGTTCTTCAGGACATATCCCGGATAATAATATATACAAATTTCACGGGGCATTCCCAAGATAATTTTAACGATGGGAACGACCTCTCGTCTCAAATTAAAAGCAAACAAATAGAAAAATTGTAAGATTACCTACCCAAATGTTGTCAGCCTAAAGCATACTCATAACATTAAATTGGTAATATATCTACCTAAATGATAAATTCAAAACATTAAACAACTTCTATTTTACCTCATTCCACAACTTTAAGATCCAATTGTTATTTTATATCACATCTTCCCAAACTATTCTTTTAAATTCAACAGCTGATAGTTCCATTTTCCCATTCAAAGTAAGCATACAATTTGTATAACTAAACGTGCGATGCCAATTCACTCGCAATCAATTCAAGCAAACATACGAGCGGGCACATTCAAAATCATAGATAACGATTCACAAAATTGAATCACCAAACAAATAGTTAACATTAGAATGAGTAAAAGATTGAAGCATTGAACCTTATCGCGCGAAAACTTTCGATTAATCGAGAGAATGAAAAAACAACACCTTGAATCTACCGAATCCAATCGTAAAGATACAGTAGCAACTGATATCAAATTGGTACCGCGAACCAGCAACAACACTCAAATGGTGCCAAAAAACTCAAACATTCTGTCCGAAATTTGTCTCAAAATTCAAAATTAAAAGAAGCGGGATTTTATATTTTGTATGTGTTAATGAGAGAGATTAAGAGAAGAATTCGGGACATGGGTGTGGATAGCTGACTAGTCCCACCGGTAATCAAATCCGGTGACTGGAGGTTGGTTGTTTGAAGAGCGGTTGATGCATCCTAGCTAGGGTGAGCTCCTGCGCTTGTTCTCATTCGAAAATGGAGTAAGGCTCGTTTGGAGGAGGGAAGGTTACTCTTGTTGTGAAAAAGAAGAGCGGTGGCGGCTTAGGGTGGTCCGACAGTGGTGTAGGGTGTTGTAGAGAGGAGGGGTCTTGGGCGGCTATGGTGTTTCAGAGGTCTAGGGTTCAACTTGTGTTGTCTTTCATGGTTGAAGATGAAGTTCCTAGGGTTTTTCAGTGTCTTCAGGAAGATGGCATCCCTCTCTTCAAGGTTTTCATTGTCTAGGTTAGAGGTCTTGTGTCCTTGGTTAGAAGAAGAAGATGAAGAGCAAGGGGAGGGGGACGTGTGTCCGGTTCTGCTGAAGAAAAAGCACGATGAGGGGTCTCCTATGGGTTTTTTTTGTGTGGAAGATGACTAAGTTCAGGCTCTCAAAAAAATGGCTCCCTCTTCATTTCTAGGTCTTGTTCTCTAGTGTTCTCTTGTTTTAAGGTTCAAGGAGGAAGAAGAGTTAGCTAGGACTTTTCTGGTATTCAAAAATCTGATGGGTTGTGGGCCTAGGTCTTAGAGATTGGTGTGGGGTAATGGGCTAAGGATTGAGCTTTTAAAATGGCAAGATTTTTGCTTAAAATGGGCTAAAAAGGGTTAAAAATTCAATTTAAATACCTGTAAAAATATAAAAACTCTTAATTGATTTTGATATACTATTATATTTAAAATAACTAAAAATTAAAGTTGAAACTATTTTTGGTATTTTCAAAGATTATATTAAATTAAAATATGTTCGAAATAACATATCCTTCTAAAACTATCTAATACTTGAATTAAATTGAGAAATATCGAACTATTTTTTGTATTTTTTAATTTTGTGATAAAAATAATGCAAATGAGTCAAACTCAGTTGAAATAACTATATTAGACCTAAATTAATTATTTAAATATTAAAATATGTAAAATCTTGGGAGGGTCAAAAATCACATGTCTACAGTCTTTAATCTCAAAACGGAATTCATCTTGGGACTTTGGGAGGACATTTGTAATAGACTATCCAAAACTCGTGCGAAATTACTCTGCATCTTATAGAGAGCAACTTATTGAGATTTTCGAGGATATAAAGAAGACGAATAGTTTGGATCTTTCTCCGTTAGAGAGTTTACTAGATTCTCTTTTTGAGCTTGAAGCGGCATATCACCAATAGCGATCCAATATGGCCGATAAAATGAGTGAAGATGAGAAGATAGAGATGATTTCTAAAGCTAAAGAGCATCTCGAGTCGTTCAAACTTGAAGCAAGTGAGAAAGTCAAAAAAGTTTTCTCTAGTGAAAAGAAACTGAAGAGAGTTGAGAAAAAGTTGCAGACATTACAACAAGAGAGGGAAAACCTTGAAGGTATTATAGAAGAGACTCAAAAAGAGGTTGAAGAGATTCAAGCAAAAATTTTAGCTGCCAAAACTGAGGTCTCTTCATATAACAACGTAAATTTACTGACTGTTGATGATTCAGCCAATTTGGAGGCGAAGAAGAAGAAGAACCTGGAGACTAGCTGTCAAGAATTGATCAACTACAAGTTTTGTTTAGGTTAGGATATTAGCATTATCTCCCTTTTTATCTTTATGTTAGATTGAACCAGTGGACATTTATTTCATCTTGAATAAGATTGCTTCTCTTTTGCTTTATATTGCCCGACATTTATCTTGGTCGCATAATTTTCAGCTTTACGTACTCGTAACGAAAGATTCATATCTTGTCGTAGGAGAGTTCAAATAACGAACCGTTTGATTTTTAGAAAATTAAACTTCAATATCTAAAATATATCCAAAAATTAGAATCAAACACCTTCTTAATCAACCCAGATAATATTTTGAAACCAACTTTAGATTTTACCACGTTGAAATTTTCAGATTTGCGCAGTCTCACCAAAAAAGTCATATCTTGGAGTAGGAAAGTCAAAATCACGAACCGTTATATTTTTTGAAACCTTAAATTGAAAATCTATGACGCATCCAAAATGTAAGATCTAATGCCTTAAGGATAGAAAGATAATAGTTCGAAATGAATATTAAATTCTGACACGGTAACGATTTCATACTTGCACAACTTCACCAAAACTTTTGTATCTTGATTTAAGAATGTCAAAAACAAGAACTGTTTGATCTATTGGAAACTTAACTTTCAAATCTATAACATCAAAAATGCAAAATTTAATGCCTTAAGGATGGTTTCAGATAATATTTTGAACTTAATACTATATTATAACATAGTGACGATTTCAGATTTGCACAACTTCACTAAAACGTTTGTATCTTGATGTAGGAATGTCAAAATCATGAACTGTTTGATCTATTAAAAACAAAAATTTAATTCCTTAAGAATAGTTTCAGATAATATTTTGAAATTAATACTAAATAATGACACGATGACGATTTCAGATTTGCACAACCTCGCTAAAAGTTTTGTATCTTGAAGTAGGAATGTCGAAATCACGAATCACTCAATTTTTTGAAAACTAAACTTCGAAATGTAAAACATATCCAAAATGTAGAATTTAATGACTTAAGGATAGTTTCAGATAATATTTCGGAATTGACTTGGGTTTCTGATATACTGACAGTTCCAAGTTAGCGCGGCTTCACCAAAATTTTTGTATCTTGGTGTGGAAGCCTTGAGATCGTAAGACCTTTTTTATTGTAAGAAATTGGAATTCAAGAACTTCACTCTCACCAAACATCTTGGATTCAAGTTTCACTGAATTTGAAACATCGTGAAGGAATACCAAAAAAAAGGTTGCAGGTTTTGCGAATATGAAGCTATAGCGAATCCCCGGACTTCAATGCAAATGCTTGGCAACCTCCTAAAAGAGATTAATTATTTCATTGAATACACCAATTTACCATAGCGGTTTGCCCCCTTTAAATCAAATGGAATCCAAAGTTTAAAAGAATAATGGTATCTCATCTTGATTTTCAAATGTTCATTGAATGGATTACATTCCATCATACTTTATTCAGACAACAATTGGGGGATTATATATCTTTTGAACTTATGCGACTGAACTCATAATGAAACTCTAAGTTGCCTACGTACCTCGCTGAAGAGGATTAAGTCATACCGTAGTTCAGAATGTGTATTTTATTTTATGTCCTAACTTTGGCCTAAAGTGCCTTTTCCGAGATTTCAACCTAGCGGGCTCTTTTTTTTTTGGAACCGCACACAGTTTATACTCTTTCTAGCCAGGAGTATAGTAACATACAGTTTAAGCTAATTCATCAAGAAGCTATACAACTTTAAGGATAATACTTCTTCAAAAACTTACCATTGATAGGGTCGATTCTCATGCCATCTGCATCAATCAGCTTGTAAGCCCCACTTGAATAAGCTTCTTGCATGACATATGGCCCATCCCATTATGAAGTGAACTTCCTTATAGGTTTTTGGGAAGTAATAATGGGTCTTCTTATGGAAAGGACTTGATCTCCTACCTGAAAGGAACTTGGGCGAACTCTTTATTGAAGGAACGAGACACTCTAGTTTAATAACATACAAGACTCTGTTGAGCTTCCAACCTTTTCTCATCAAGATCCTCCAACTCTGCTAATCAAAGTCGAGCATTTTATTTATCAGTGATTCCTTCTTGAATAGCTAATCATAATGAAGTTATTTGATGCTCGAGTGGCAAGACGACTTCAACTCCAAAAATGATTGCATAAAGGGTCGCTTGTGTTGACGTACGGTGAGTTGTCCTATATGCCCACAGAGCTTCCTCCATACGATCATGCCAATCTCATTTGGATTTGGAGACAACTTTATTTAACAAGTTGCATAGAGTCTTATTGAATGCCTCGCTAGACCATTGATGGAAGCATTGTACATAGAAGAGTTACGTTGCTTGAAGCCAAAGAGTTCACAAATCTTGTTCATCAACCTATTGTTGAACGGCTTGCCATTATCCATTATTATGTAACGGGGAATGCCAAAGTGATAGATAATGCTTACTCGGATGAAACTTGCAACATTTTCTTTCCTTACCTCCTTAAGAGCAACAGCTTTAGCTTATTTTAATAAGTAGTTAGTTGCAGCCAAGATGTATAGGTGCCCACCAGATGACTTTGGCAGTGGTCCAACAACATCCAATCATCAAGCATCAAACGGTTAGGATGCAACAGTCAGGTGCAACACTTCAGGAGGTTGATGAATAAAATTCACATGGAATTGACAAGCCTTGCATCTTCGAGTGTAGTCCAAGCAATCTTTTACCATCGTCGGCCAATAATATCCCATCCTTTTTATATGGAAGTGGAGGTTTGGTCCAGACCGGTATGACACAAATACCCCAGAATGTGACTCTTGCAAAGCTTGGAATGCTTCTTCCTCCCCTAAGTATCGCAAGATTACTCCCTCGAACGACCTTCTATATAGAGTATCCTTGTAGTAAAGGAAGTGAGGTGCACGACGACAGATTTCAGACCTTATCCTCAAATTTTTTGGAAGTATCTCATAGCATAAGTAGTCAATAATGGGTTGTCACCATTCCTATTTCTCAACTTCAGAAATAGCGACAAGATGCTTGAGTTCATTTTCTTCATCTTCGGCATCATTTGGTGGCAGTACTACCTATTTTTGGCAGACAGTAACTTGCGCTTGATCAGGCAGGGTTAATGATGAATCTAGGGCAGCTAAAGCATCAGGCTTCATATTTTCTTTCCTTGGCACATGATGAATAGTCACATCATCGAGCCATCCCATTAACTTTTTAGCTTAATCATGATATGGGCGTAGTTCATGCTTCTTAACCTCATAACTACCTAGAAGCTGATTGAACACTAACTGAGAGTCACCAAAGACTTGCAATTGCAACTATTTCATTTCGACAGCCATTTCAAGTCCAAGTATTAGTGCTTGATACTCAGCAACGTTGTTAGAGCAGAGTTGCATCAAAGTAAAAGAGTATGGAAGAACTTTACCTTGAGAAGTGACAAATACTATGCCAGCACCAGCACCAGCACATCCGCGACGTGCAGCACCATCAAAGTACATCTTCCATGGAGGCTGAACTTCAATGACCATTGTGTCCTCATCAGGTAGTTCGTCAGTTAACTCCCAATCATCAGGTATAGGGTGATCTACCAAGAAGTCCGCTACCGTTTGTCCTTTTATGGCCTTTTTAGGGATTTACATGATTTCCAATTATTCAAACTAGAGGTACCACCTTGTTAGTAGATCACTAAGGACAGGTTTTGACATCATGAACTTGATGGGATTTGCTTTAGAAACCAAACGAACGACATGAGCTTGAAAGTAGTGCCTCAACTTTTGGATTGAGAAGACTAGCGCCAAACATAAATTTTCAATTGGCGAATAATTTAGCTCATTTGGTGTTATCATCTTGCTCAACTAATAAAGGGAGTTTTCTTTCCCTTCACTTTTTCTTGGGCCAACAGCGCTCCAACAGACCTTTCTTGTGCTGAAATGTATAGTATCAGCGGCTTTCCAAGTATAGGGGTTGTTAAAACTAGAGGCTTTATCAAGTACGATTTAATTCTCTCAAAGGCATTGCTACACGCTTGGTCCCATATGAAAGGGACGCCTTTCTTCATAAGGCAACAAAATGGTTGGCAACTCCCATCTAGGTTTGAGATGAACCTTCTAAGGTATGCTAGCTTTTCTTGCAGACTTTTCAATTCATGAATATTGCGAGGCTCATGCATTTTTAAAATGGCATCCACTTTGGCTTGATCAATTTTGATCCCTTGATGTCGAACAATGCAACCAAGGAACTTTTCGAAAGTAACTCCAAAGGCACATTTCAGTAGATTCATCCTAAGTTGGAACCTACGAAGCAACTCAAACACCATTCTCAAGTCTTTTAAGTGGTTAACCATCTTTCTTGATTTTGCCACCAAGTCGTCCACATAGCATTCTACATTCTTGTGGAGAAGGTCATCAAAGATATTCTTCATAGCTCTTTGGCAAGTAGCACCATAGTTCTTCAAGCCAAAAGGCATTACCTTATAGCAATAAATACCTTTGGGGGTACGAAATGCAGTAAGCTCTTCATCTTTTGGTGCCATACGGATTTGGTTGTATCCTGATGAACCGTCCATATATGATATTACCTCGTACCCAGTAGTAGCATCGATCATTAGCTCTGGAATAGGAAACAGGAATTCATCTTTTGGACACGCACTATTGAGATCTCTAAAGTCAATGCACACTCGAATCTGGCCATTTTTCTTCCTTACAGGGACAACACTTGAAACCCATGTTGGGTATTTAACTTCACGAATAAATCCAACTTCGATGAGTTTGTTAACTTCGGTTTTAATCAAGGGAACCAAGTCTGGCCTAAAGCGCCTTTTGGGCTTGTTTAAAAGGACGAGCACCATTCTTGATGGAAAGGTGATGGACTGCTACTTTAGGGTCCAAGCCATGCATTTCTTTGTAACTCCAAGCGAAGACATCCCTAAACTCCTTGAATAAAGCACTTATGTAGGTGGGTCTTGGTTCTTCATCGGTGCCAAGGTTAACTTCTTTTAAGGCATCAACCTTCACCCCTTCTTTAAGTTGTTATGGAGCATCTTTTGCATATTAATCTTTTTTAGGGTCCCCATCGTTGAAGGATATGTGATAACATAGTGAAACATCATCCTCCATTAGAGTTAAAACACCATGCTCTCCTTGTGCAGTAACATGATACGAAGAACCCACATTTTGTTCATCTTCATCATGTTCTTTAGTATAGGCCACAATGTATGGCTTTACCTTCAGTACTTCATCACAAGAAACCACGACTTTTGTTTGTCGCTTAATTCTAGAAGGAACCAAACTTTGGCAATCTTTAGGGATCTTCTGAATTTTGGGTAAAGCGGGTGTTCTTGTATTTCAAAAATTTCTCTGGAACTTATTCCTCTTCTTTAATGGATCCAATCTCTCAAATATGGAAGTTCTCACAATTGATTTTCCAAGTCAATCAAAGACAGAAGGCATGTTAGAAGCGGCAGATTCGTCTTTTACAGTGATACAATTGCAACTCGCCCTTCTTATTGAGATGTGCACTAGTGACAGTTTCTTGTATCCCAAACCTTCACATGGTTGCCTCGTTGCAGCTTCTGATGGGAGCTTTCCTAACTTTGACTGCTCATTGGGATTGTATCCAGTTTTTGCAAATAACATGTAAGCGTTAGGGTCAAAACCTTCATCTGTTTGCTTTATAGGGAGTTCCACATTTTGCAAACGATTTTGGGCTACAAACCCTGCAAGCAGCTTCGAGGATAACTTTACTACCTCAATTCATTTTACCGGAAGAGTTAACTCATTTAGCGTGTTATTTTGGAGATTAGATGATTCACCCTCATCTTTCTTCCTTTTAGGGAAATATTAGAGCACGAGACTTATTTTCTTTCCATAAGACGCAATATCCCCTCTATGAGATTTATTCGCATTGGCGTGTATCTCCTCACTAACATCTTTGGTTTTAACAATAGTCACCTCAGCTCTTTTAGTTTTGGGCTCGCCATTCTTGCTTTTTATGTCATCATGAACTTCTATATCCTTTACAATGCAATTCTTCAAGTAGAACTTTGCATCGGCGAAGTGTGACTCTATCTCGGTGAATGGCTCATCATCAGCAACTATCTTCTTCTCGACTTCACCCTCGTAGTATTTTAAACATTGATGGTAGGTAGATGGAACTACTTTATTCTCATGTATCCAAGGCCTTCCAAGCAAGACATTGTATGAACTCTTCGTGCCGATTACATGCAGCCATGCACTTAATTGCATATCTTCAATGGTGATTTCCAGCCTGATCGCGCATATGGCTCTTTTCCCCTTGGTTAAATCCTTGGATCATCACACAACTTTCTGAGAGTTCGTTCATGGAAATACCAAGTTCTTTCATAGTGCGAATTGGAAAAATGTTCACTGAGGATCCTCCATCAACCAAAATTTGATTTACCCTTTCATCACGCATATATCCAACCAGGTATAATGGTTGGTTATGAAGAGTGTCACCTAGAAAAAGATTGTCATTTGTGAACGTGACTTTTTACTCACAAACATTAACTTCTTGAGGAATGGCCTCAATGAGCTTTTTTGAAGACGGTGCCAATGGTAGGTCATCATTATTTTCTTCCCCTTTGTCAGCATAACAACAAGAGGCATCGATACCCTCATGGGAAATGTTCGTGCGGAACCAACTTGGTAAAAACTCCTCCAAGGTCACTGGACTTCGAGCCTTTTAAGAGTGGTGCACCTCAACATTTCCTCTCTTTAAGTTCTTAACTGGATTCCATCTCCTTGGTCTTTTTACCATCATTTTACTTGTTGGATATTCTACTGATTCTTTTCGTTGGCTCCTTCTGTAGTGCCTATAACGAGTCACCAACTTCCAACCTTTATCATCATCAGGTTGATTGACTTCAACTTTGTTGTTCTCCAATAATTATTCATCTTTACTTTCTTTAAAACCACATAATTCACCCGGACTGAATGAGTCAAAGGTGATAGAGACTTGGTTTGCGCTTGCTTTCTCATTTTCAAGAACGACCTTCTTTCCACAAGCCAAGTCCATCACTTTGTCCTTGAAGACAAAGCACTTGTCCAGAGGGTGGCTCACAAGTCGATGGTATTTGCAGTAATTTGGGTCATTTATCCAGCTTCATTTGGTCGCTTCATCTTTGAAAGCTCAATGAGATTTAACTCGAGGAGTTCTCCAAAAATAGCAGGCACATCAGAATTCAGAAATGGGTACCCTTTCTCTTGTATTTCTTTTAGAGTTGACTTTCCACTTGGCTTATCTTGAAAAGAAGTGGATTTCATACTCTGCTTCTTGCTCACCTTCGTTGTGAACTTCACAGGTAATGTGTTGACATTCATAGCTTCTTTGTTTTTAGATTTGGGTATAACTTGCTCCATTTCTTGACTTCTTGATTGTCGTTCCCTTTTCGAGGCTCATAGATAGGCAACCTTTCATTTCCAGCAGAGGCCATACTCAAATCCATGTCATGGGCACGAGTCGCAAGTTCTTCAAATGTGCCAGTCTTGAAACCTTGCAAGACGTAGCATAGTCCCAAATGCATGCCTTGGATGCACATCTCTAT
Organism: Nicotiana glauca; assembly: GCA_026770625.1. NCBI lineage: Eukaryota > Viridiplantae > Streptophyta > Magnoliopsida > Solanales > Solanaceae > Nicotiana > Nicotiana glauca. Next base: position 108,359 of record MU685513.1, read on the forward strand.
GCCTGAAACTTCACTAAGCAAGTCTTTTCAATTAAGCCTTGCATTCCTCCAATGATTGATAAAGTCGATAACTGGTTCACCCTTTTTTTGATGAGTATTTGTAAGTTTTATCATACTCGCAGTACGTCTCGTGCTACAAAAGCGATTGAGGAATTCTTGCTCTAGTTGATCCCAACTATCAATAGATCCATCCTCGAGGTCCGTGTACCAATCAAAAGCATTTCCTTTTAATTAACAAACAAACTGCTTGACGAGGTATTCTCTATAAGTCCCAACATTGTTTCATGTCTCAACGAAGTGCGCCACATGTTGCTTTGGATTGCCTTTGCCATCAAACTGTTGAAATTTCGGAGGTTGATAGCCATCAGGCATCTTCAACATATCGATCCTTGAAGTGTACGGCTTAGCGTAGGTAAAGGAGGACTTGCAAGCGACTTCATATTTGTTTTTATAAGTCCCTTCAATGAACTCCTTCAATTGATTAATTGGAATCATCCCTTCCAAAAAGACAGGAATTTTCTTAGTGGATGCAACTTGTTGTGGGGCAGGATCAATCTCTTGAACTTTTGGGAGTTTGCCGGGTGCATGGGTGGATTCTTCTTCTATCAAGATTCCCACCTTGTCTGTTAGCTTGTCAATTCTAGCCTCTTGATTTTGCATGCATTTGGTCAATCCAGCGATTGCTTCCATCAAGTTTTTCAACTGCTCCTCTACAGATGAATTGTTTGTTACCATCGCTTACATGCTTGTTGTGAACGATGGAGAGCAGCATGGATTTTCACACAGATTGATCCTTGATTGTCTCACTCTATGTGGTGTAAGTGGGGAGGATCCATCACTTGAAGCATCATCATCTTCCTTCACATCAGAGTGCTTAGATCCAGAGAGGTCAAGTGGAGCAAGAGTTTTCTTGATCTTTTCAGCAGCATTACTTCCTATATTAGGTGCATTTGTGGAAGATCTTGCTCCTTTTGAGAATGAAGATACAAAAATAGGGGTTGATGCGGACATCACTTGGGGTGCTTGTTGTCCTAAAGAGTTTGCTTTGCTCCTCGTAACTGGTCCGAAGCTTCTAAAGGTAACATCGAGGATGCTTTCCACGTCAGCATAGAACCTGGAGTTAGCAACCTTTGTGGATAATGATCTGGAGTTGATTTTCTTTGAAGCCATTTCAATATTCTTGAACTTTGGTGATTGAAAAGTTGAAATGAGAGGTAGAGATTGTCCCACTGGGCATGCCAGAATTTGTAGACAATAAATTGCGTTGAGAAAATAAAATCAAGACCGAAAAATATTGCAACAATCATAATATTTAATTTTGAGTGTTTGAGTATTACAGTCTCTATGAATCCTCTGATTCTTCTTTCCAATAAATTCAAAGGTCTTCCAGTTTGATCTTGAATTTGATTTGTTCCTTGTTCTTGAGCTTGAACTAGATTTGTTCTTCGTTCTTGAGCATGAACTTGATTTTTTCTTCGTTCTTGAGCTTGAACTTGATTACTTGAACTTGAACTTGATTGCTTGAAACTTGTAGAGAAATTTGCGGCGTTTGATCCACGAGCTCTCTCTTGCTTCTTGTTATAACTTCCGGTGTCTTTTCTGGTTTATAAAGACCCTATTTATAGTTGTGGAAGGGAGGAGTTGTGATAAGAACAAACTCTTTCCAACCAATCAAATTGAAGTGTGACATGGCTGTGATCATGTGATTTTTTCCCTATACGAACTACTCCTATAAAATTCCAAGAAAATAGATTTTTTCTTAATTATTTTTTATTTTTAGGAATTTTTGTAGAATTTTATTAATTATTTGCATTTCGTTGCACGTTTAATTTTATTAAAATCATGAAAAAATGTCAAAAAATGCCAAGAATTGCATTTAGGTTTGTTTTTACATTTTTAGGATTAATAAGTTAATTATTTGCTTTATTAAAAATGAAAATCTCAAAAAATAGCTCATTTTACATTTTTACCTTTTAATTTTTAGGTTATTGATTTTTCTCTTTTAATTTAGAATTAAGTAACTTTTATAATTAATGTAATTAGGTAATTGATTTAATTTTACAATTTAGATAATTTAGGATTTTAATTTTAGGATTTTTAATTAAAGAAAAGGAATAAACAAAAGAGGTAATTGGAAAAGAGTTTTTAATTTCGGAATTGGGCAAGCTATACCCAAACCAGTCCAAAATTATCCAAATCCTCCCCAAGAAACCCAAGCCCAAAATAGCCATACCCGGTGCCCTCCCATTAACCAAACGACACCGTATCTACTTAGCATTGATCTCAGCCATTGATCATCATGGATCTAACGGCTGGGAACTGATTTGGTTTTAGTATAAAACGGTCGGAACCTGCCCCCTAACCCTAGAAAAACCTCCATTTCACTTCATCCCTGTCTCATAACACCAAACCCTAGCCGCCTTAAAATCCTCACCAGCTCCGCCGTCCTCCGCCGTCCTCCGCCATGGTCTACCGGTCGGAAATTGCCTCACGACGGCGGATCACCACCAATCTCCCCCATATTTACACCCTGAAATCCCCATCCCCTCCTCATTCTGAATCCCCAATTAGTTTTCCTCAAATTCCTGCCGAGCTGCTCGAATCTTAGATCGAAAACAAGGTCAAAACCCTAAGTACCCCAAACCACACCAAATCAACACCAGACAATCACCTTCCCCTCCTTTTTCCAAATATCACCACAAGTCCCTTCGAATAAACCTCAATCTCCTCGAATCTTGAATCTGAGACCTTTAAAACCCTAATTTTCCCTTTTCGATTTTGGTCAATGTTGGGACATATGAACCTAAAACGCTCATTAGCCGACTTTTCTTGACAAAGAACAGTTGATTAATGGATGAAACAAGTTCATATCCCCCTTTTGAAGTTTAGACGAGCCCTTAACTGCCTAAGTTGGGAAATAAGCTTAGGTAATTTCCCTTCTCTTTTTTGTTTGTTTCATCTTTTCTGCATGTTTTTGTTATGGCTGCATGAATTTAGTTTGGTAATTTTAGGATTTCTTTCTTTTTTATTGCAGCTCAATAGTTTTGTTTGGTAGTTGTTTTGTTTATTAGATTAATTAAAAGCATGCTTCTAATTGCTCGAGTTTAGCTTAACTAGGTTTCATTTTTAATATCTACCTTGTTTCTTCCATGATTTCATAGCCAGTTTCATTTTAGGAGAATTGACAAGTTATTTAGGTTGTTTGTTACTTTAACTACTTAAGTTTACAAACTGATATAGGTTGAATTCTAGGTTTTCCTTGTGATTGCATCTTTAATTTGTTTTGATTACCGTTTAAGTGTATTAATTTTTAGGTTCAATTTTTGTTTAGGTTTAATTAGCTAAGCATTTCTGTTTATTGGTTTAGATTGTAGCCACTTGATTCTCTTAAACATTTTTTATTCAAATTTGTGATCCTTTCTAGGTTTGTCTTTGTTTGTCATTATTTGAAAATCAATAGAAACCGTAGGGACCTAATTGAACTAAAAGAGTTTAGGATAGAATAGAAATAGGCAGTAATTCAAAGGGTAAAAATAGACTTTCACTCTGGCTAAAAATCATAAGCTTCCTAGAAAATGTGCAGTTGTCCTGGCTCTTATAAAAAGATACTAAAATATAGGACAGCTATATCAAGGGATGAAAAAAGGACAATACTATTTTGCTATAGGATAAGGAATATTCCTCAAAATATACTCTCCCTAGGCAGCCTATATATGTAGGCAATTCCACTCTAAAAAAGGACACACAATCTTTAGCATTACATTTTCAATCATTAACATTTTCTGCCTGAAAGGTTCTAAAAAAAAGAACACAGAGACTGCTTTGGAAAATTCATACTAATTCTGAAAGAAAAATACTCTACATACTGGTTCCTTCAGCTGGGATTTCTGGTCTAAAGCTGCTAGATCTGTTCTTGTTTTCTGGGGTGGTTTCTTGCTTGTAGTTCTAGTGCTACTACTGGTTCTATTTGCAGTTTCTTTTCCTCCAAGTTTCTCTTCCAAGAGATTTATTTTCTCTTCTCTTTTTCTGTTGATGTTCAAGGTACATATCTTCTTCTATGCTTAAGTGTTTGTAAATGGAAAGTTGAAGATGAATACAAGTTGTTCTTTCCTATCAATAATGCATATATGTATTTCCTGTTGTGATTTGAGTTATCCATTGAAATTGCAACAATATTGAAAACTCTTCTGAAATGTGTGATTTTCTATCCATTTAGTTTTATATCATTGAGAGTATGTTTCCTTGTATGAATGTCAAAAAATAGCATTGGTCATTTGTCTACTTCAGCTGGTATACAATTCTCTTTTTGCATTGGTCTGAGGCAGCATATTATGCCTTTAGGTTTCAAGCCCTTGTTGGTTTGTGAGTCTGAACTTTAATATGATCAGACCCATGAATCAAGCTACTTTTTTCCTTTATTCTCGCATTGATTATTTGAGTTTGGTTCTAATAATATAGTAGGTCTATGTGTCTGAAGACATTTTCATGAATCTAACCTTTAAACATGGTCAGATTCATGAAAGTCTAAGTTGAAACAAAAGACTATTGAGCATGTAAGAAGCTTCGGAGTTGGAATTAAATGTTATGCCTGCAAGAAACAGCTCTATAGTTGATTTCTTGCAGGTTGGAGTCGTTTTGAAAGTTTTGTAATAGTTGGAAGATTCCAAGTTAGGAAGAAATTTGGCTCTTTACCTTAACCATTTTAGACATATAACTGTATTCAGGAATTCATGTAAATTTGTGGACATTTAGCAGTGGAAATGGACTGTTATAATGATTTTTTTAATTCAGTTTTCTTTTTTTAATTTAGTATATGGTCATAGAAGTTGGACTCTTTTCCTTCTTGTAATGGACTTTATTATTGTATTGTGTAATGGCTTGGGACATAGCATAAATTGGGCTAGACTTTTATCAAGGCCAGACATTGGGATTCATTCAAGCTAAGTCTAGGTCGTGGCGAGTAGGCCTAGGCATTAAACCCAGTAATCCGATCCTTAGTTTTAAAATTCTTCTATTTGCAAATTCAGCATAAATGCATGTCATACAAATCGTGTTAGTATATTTAATTTAGACTCGAAGTGGTATTGCTTCAATTTTGGTAATCTTTAGAAGTGATATGAATTATAGCTTTTTGGCAAAAAACATGTTTTGTGTAAGGTTTGGATCGAAATATAAAGGAAGAAATTCAAAAATAGCCAGATTTATAACTGGTAGTTTAAAAATAGCCCAATTTTAAAAGTAATCGAAATTTAGCCACTTTTCATGGAAAGATAAATTTGAGCAAAAATACTGTTCAAAACCCGAAAAAGACGCAAGTATATTATGTTGGAGTTCCAGCATAAGTATACTAGAACTCCAGCATATTATACTGGAGTACCAGGATAAGTATACTGGAACTCCAGCATAATATGCTGGAGTTCAAGTATACTTATTAGGTATGGGCATATATCGGGTAAAATCGGTAACCGGAACCGTTAATTTTTTTATTGGATTATCGATAACGGGTTATTAGGTTAACAGTTCGGTAACTATAATGACTTGACCGATCGTTTTGAGCTCTAGCGCGTCGTTCAGCGGTTTGAGGCCATGAACAGCTTCATTTCAGGTATTATGACCTGTACGCGTGGTCGGAATCAAGTTTTGGGAAGTTCAAAGTTGATTTGGAGAGAGAATTCCCATTTCGAAAGCTTAAAGTTGAAAGAATTAACTAAGTTAGGATTTTTAAGTAAACAACCTCAGAATCGAGATTTGAAGATTCCAGCAGGTTCATATGATGAATTTGGACTTGGGCGTATGCCCAGATCGGGTCTGGATGACCCGGGAGCGTTTTGGCGCCTATTGTGGAAAGTAGCATTTTGAAAGAAATTTCATAAGTTTGGGTTGAAGTGCATTTTAGTGATATCGATGTCCGTTTGGGATTCCGAGTCTGGGAGTAGCTCCGTATGGTGATTCTGGAGTTGGGAGCGCGATCGGAAGTGAATTCGGAGGTCCGTAGGTCATGTTGAAGCCATTTGGCTAAAGATAGAAATTTGGAGGTTTTCGAGAGGTTTGACCGGAAGTGGACTTTTTGATATCAGGGTAGGAATCTGATTCCGGAAGTTGGAGTAGGTCCGCAATGTCGAATATGACTTGTGTGCAAAATTTGAGGTCAATCGGACGTAATTTGATAGGTTTAAGCATCGAAAGTAGAAGTTGGAAGTTCTAAAGTTCATAAAGTTTGGATTGGAGGTTGATTCATGATTTTAGTATTGTTTGATGTGATTTGAGGCCTCGAGCAAGTCCGTAACGTGTTTTGGGACTGGATGGTATGATTGGTTGGGGTCCCGGGGACCTCGTGTGGATTTCGGGTGATTAACGGATCTGCGGAAGGCTGGTCGCAAAAGCGAAAGAGGGGCAGCTTGGAGTGGACCGCAGATGCGGTCAGGGTTCCGCAGAAGCGGGACCGTATCTACGTAAGGTATGTCACAGAAGAAAAAAAGCGCGGCCTAGGGAGGACCGCAAAATCGGCATTTTAACGCTACTGAGGCAGTGAGGTCTTTTAAGATCCGGGGTTGGGATCATTTCAACCCCATTTTCTTCCATTGGAGCCGATGGGGAGCAACTTTGAGGTGACATTTTCATCACTCATCATGAGAGAAGTAATTTGTGCTAACTTTAAGTTAAATACAAAGTTTATATATGGATTTACATAAGGAATTTGTGGAAAAACTTGGGGTTTGAGGGAAGACCTAGAAATTTGATAATCTTGGATTTTGACCACGATTCTGGGTATGAAATTTAGAGAAAATCATATATTTGAGTTCGTGATTTTATGGGTAAAGTTTATCTTCGAAACTTTTGGATTTCCGGTGTGGGCCCAAGGGAATTTTTGTCAACCTTTCGATCGGGGTTAGGAATCTCTATAAATTGGATTATAATGAGTAATTAAGTATATATTAATGAATTTGCATAATTATTGGCTAGTTTTGGAGCGTTGTGCATCGATTTGAGTCTTCGGAAGGGCGTGGAATGCCAGTTATGGATCTTCGGAGTGAGGTGAGTCTCCTTTCTAACCTTGTAAGAGGGAACTGTCCCCATAGGTGAAATAATTGATTATGTGCTCCTATTTGTGGGGGCTACGTACGCACGAGGTGACGAGAGTTCGTGCGTAGCTACTATTATGTTATTGTTCGGGTAGTTAGGACCCAAAAGCATACTATACTTGGATTATTTACGAACCTATCGATAGCTTGAACTGCTTAAACCACATCGAATTAGTAAATGAATTTCTAAAAGGGTTTAAACTTCCTTTTCCTAAATTATTAAAGAGAATTGGCTTTTCTTTGGATAATTGCTCCATGTTGACTTCTTGATTGGCTGTCTGTCTGTGTGTGTTTATTTTGGAACGGGATGAACGCCTCGGCAAATTAAATAGATGCATCTATAGGCGCGTTGTCGACCCTCAGCAAGTGCAAAATTTATTTCTATTGGATCGGGCCGTCGCCTCGGCATAATATGCGCATGCTTGTATTACTGTCTTGAACTTAATTAAGTTATTATTGCCTCTTCATGGCTTGAAAATATTTGGATAATTGCGAAAAGGAATTTATTGTAAATTTCCTATAAAAGAATTAATTGTTTTCTTGTTTCCTTCTATTTGCACTAAAATCATGTTTATAGAAATCCATAATTTAATGTATTACTGAACTCATTATTAAACCACTAGTATGTGTCGAAGTCGACTATCTCGTCTCTACTTCTTTGAGATTAGACGGGATACTCATTGAGTACACGTTGTTTACGTACTCATACTACACTTTTGTGCATTTTTGTTGCACAGGTATATGCAACTCTAGTGGCTTAGTGGCATCGCGGCATAGTTGACACAGAGACTAGGTGAGCTATATTTCCTCGAGGTGATCCGCAGTCAGCAGAGTCTCTTCAATTATCTGTATTTATTTTCTGTCCCATATTGTGTTCCGAACAGCTATTGTACTTTATTCAATCTCTTAGAAATTTGCTCATGCACTTGTGACATCAGGTTCTGGGATAGTTTGGAAGTATTTTGTAATGACTACTTATCATTTAAATTTGATTGAGGCAATTATCTTTTAATTTACTAAATTTTGAAGGAAAATCCTAGATTTCAAAAGTAGTAGAACGAGAATTTGATTAAGTAATTTGGTTGGCTTGCCTGACAGCCGTGTCCGGCACCATCACGACCCTTGGTGGATTTTGGGTCGTGATAACATGGTATCAGAGCACTAGGTTTCCTAGGGTCTCACAAGTCATGAGCAAGTCTAGTAGAGTCTCGCGGATCGGTACGGAGACATTGGTACTTATCCTCGGGAGGCTGCAGAATTGTTAGGTGTACTTCCCTTCTTGATTCCTTATCGTGCGATTTGATCCCTGGAGGCGTATGCCTTTAATTCATTCCTACTCAATCTGATGCGACGCAAAGCGCTTGTTATAAATTGAGAATTGAAGAATCATAATGGTACTACGGATGTGGTACGGGATGTTTCTTCCGATGTAGTTGATTGGATTATTATCGTCACCTTAATGTTTCAGCTCAGTAACGGTACTTCTGAGGGCTTTCGGGCTACGTACAAGTTGCCATGATGCCTATGAATGACTATTTCGCAGTAGTGATATGATGGTAGGATGTTTGTCTATGTGTTGGGCAGTGAATGACTTGAAGGGAGGTTTACTCAGTGCTTAATCAAGAGATTCAGTATTTTATTTCCGGCAGGGAAAAGGCAAGCGGACTAAGGATGGTCAGATATGGGCTGGTGGAAGTAATGAGACTTGGTATTTGCAAGCGTGGTGGAGATTTATTCTGTGATGGGGTGTCGTTGTCCTAATTGAACGTACTAAGTTTGTCGGTGTTATGATCTGCTACAATTCGCCTTTGGGGCAAGATATTGTGAAATAGTATTGGAGATACACTTGTCAGATATCGCAGGGTGCAGTGGTTCAGGATTGAATCAGTATTTCTAATGTTGACGGTTCGATAAAGATGACCTTCGGAAAGGTTTAAAGTTAGCAGCAATTGTGGGTTCAAGTGCTACGAAGATAGATTTTTATTTAAGACAGCCACTAAATATCATAGGACGAGGAAGGATATGTGGGAAGCGTCAGGCGGTGTTCAAAAAATTCTAAAAAGGCCAGGTATATGAAGCAAAGGTCGAGTAGCCGAATAAGGGGATGAGTTCCCCAAAGTGGGAGAGTGGCAGAATTGCATATGGGCTTTGCAGTGGGATGACCACCTACCTTAAGGAGAGTTTGGGGCGATTTGAGTATATTAGTGCTTGGTTATTAGGGTCTACGGATCTAGTTTGAAGTAGGGGTTCTTGTGCGGCAGGAGATTTAATACAACGAAAAGGAGCCGCTTAAATGAAGAAGGGTGCAGCATAACTTTGAATTGGAAGGATGTTGCCGCACATTAAAATGATGTCCACGAGGGGTAAATGGACATGTACAGCTGGAGAGTGAGCTCAGGCTCAGGATGGGTTATTGAAGTCGTAGTGATTGTACCTGGTGCAGCAGTGTTGGAAGATGCCGGGGAGAGCTTTCTATAGGTGGGTTACCCAATTGAACAGGTTAGTGGTCGCGTGGTTGGCGAGGCTTCTGTGAAGAATTCTATCAGTTATATAGCAAAGAGATCGGTTGTGCAAATGTGTTTGATGAGTCAGAATTTAAGAAGGGGGTTTTACAAAAAGATTTCGAGAACTTTGGCGGTTGATTGTGCAAGGTTATGTCAATAAGAGATAAAGAGGACGGGTGAATTCTAGATTTGTGAAATAATGGCTTCAAGCTAAGTGGGAGAGTCCCACCGCTTATGATTCGGTTGCATGGTTAACTATTTGTGACATTTTTGGTTATTAGCATATCGATAGGCTATTTCAGCTACGGGAAAGGACCATGAGTGGTAATTTGAGCAAAGGAATTATTAAAGGTGGGGCTATCGTTGGCCTTATTGGCTCATGTCCAGACTTAGGGAAAGATTCAGGATTTTGCTTCGTATAGATGCGGGTTCCAAGGGAAGCAATTTGGCGAGTTCTTCGCCAAGAGGGTATACATGTGATAGAAGACTCATGGAGTTGATTATATTCGGGGCCAAATCAGAGCGGTTATCTCTCAACAACGGTCATAGTAAATTTACAAGATGAGGTGTGATGCCTAATGATTTCGAGCGTATAGGTACAGTTAAGAATCAAGCTTGTTAGCAGCTTATGATAAGAGGCACATGATGTTCTGTGATATTTTGGCATGTGATAGAGCAATTGAGAGGTATGAAATGGTTCATGGGATTTGAGACAGCATGGTCTCGCGGTTTAAGGTCACCCGGGGTGAGTGCGGATAGAGTGTGGTAAGTGTTCGATGGAGTTATTATTGTTTCGATGGAAATCAAGGATAAATTGGATGAAGATAGATTGGTTATCCATAATTGAGTTTGCATATTGGTGGTGGAGATCAGTTCCTTCCGTGTGATCAAGTTATGCAAGTGATTTGTGGCAGTACGTGTGAGGCTTGTCGGTCGCCGAAATTGATGTTATTCAGATGTAATCCACTGTTATGGCCTGTTTTGTGTAGGCGAACCCTGGAGGGGGTTATGGTGGGGTAGGCCCTCACATAGGGATTTGCATATTTCCACAGTTATAAGAATTTGCCTATGTGTTGCTATGTTTCTCTTGAAGTGAGTTCAGTGAAAAGCTTTTATATGATGAAGTGTTGACCCATTGGTGGTTCCGGAGTTATGATAAGAATCATGTTCTATCGTGCATTGGCATGTTGGGTGCAGTGAGTGGTATGGAAAATGAAGTGAGAATCAAGGTTGAAGTCCGGTGTGGACAAGGATGTCACAAGCTCGGAGGAGCGGGAAAGGAGTTTCGATGTTTAAAGTAAGTTGGTATTGTCTTCGGCGTCACCTGAGATTGGTGTTTTGTAAAAAGGGCTTGTATCATGGTTAATGATTCTTGATTGCCTTTCAGCGTTGGTGCGACCGATGGTTTGGAGGTATGGCCCAGGTAATTGTTATGGTAGGTTGTGGGAGTGTGTCCCACAAAGGTTGTATAAGTGTGGCAGGCAGTCACTGGATTTATTAAGGCAAATATGAAGGTTATGATAATATCGTTCATTTGAGAATTTATGCCTGGAGGGCACTCTGGTTATTGGGTTATGGACTGTGGAGGTTCGCTCCAGCTATTAGGGTTGTTCTAATGTGTTCTGAGCAGAAAGGAGGGTTATTATGGACCTTGGAAAGGTTATTAGCCTAGTCAGTGCAATCAGAATCGGCTTGAGTTGGTGGATGGATTCAAATATGAATATAGGCTCTATATCAGGCCAAACGTGTTCATTTCAGTAATGCGCTCCTTATGGAGGAGTAGTCAGGGTGTTATTTCATTGCCAGATATTTCATGTAGTGATGCATTGTGTCGTGTGAGTTGTGAGACGGCTTGAGAAATTGCTTATGTGTAGAGGATCCACGAAGAAATGATGTTATACGAGCCAAATGGCTCTTGAGATTCAGATTGTATGTCGCACCTCAGTTGTGCTTGAGTTTTGTAGCTTGTAGCGTTATATGTCCCCTCAGGGATGGTATTATGCACCTAGCGTGCTTGTGAACGAAATTCAATATTTTATCATAATGAGCAAATTTAGTTCGATGTGCAATCTCCTTATGCTAGATCTATGTGTGGATCGGGTGGCATGCCGCCATGGGTATGTTATTTGGATCGGGTTGTGCGCCGCAACAGTGTGATGTTGGGTATAGTTTTCTATATGCTATTTTTGTATGTCTCGCTTCCTATTTTCTAAGGAAAGTCCGTATTAGTGCGGGAGTTAGGTAATTCCTTCCAGAGTTCATTTTCCTTTTGTATCACGTTCGAATTGGTGTCCTATTGACACATGGTAGCATCATATGAGACTTTTGATAATGTCTAGGGTGGCTTATTGCCTGAGCAGTTGTATCGGATAAGATGAGATCCCTTGATCTAGGATCAATGCAATCCGACTATATGAAGCATATTATGGAGATAAGACCATCATTTGGTTTAGAATGAGGTGATAGTTTTTGTCAGGGGTATAGACCTAATGATTTGTTGATTCGACAGTTGGTCATGAGTTTCTACACATCTCTTCGTCATGGCGGTGTTGTAATAATTAAAGCAAGACCGATATAGGTCATGAGGTGCAATGGGAGCATCAGATTCGAGGAATCTTGATTAAAATGATCAGAGAATGTTATTGTGGACCTATGAGTAAAAATGGTGCAAGTTGTGAATTCAGCTAAGGTAGGCAGTCGTGTTTTGGGGCTACGTGTAGTTATTGATGCGGTGAGCGTATATTGGAAGCAGGTCTGGCATAGAATTGCAGATGTTGGAATTGGGCTCTAAGGCCTATTTGCTTGAATATAAGGGAATATCTTCAGAATTTATTGAGCTAATGTGCTCAACCAAGTTGTGGTAGCATGGGAAGGTGCATGAGAAGATTGAAAAGTGATTTCAGGCTACCCCAGTGTAGTTCTCAGCACGTTTGAGGACGAACGTATGTTTAAGTGGGAGAGAATGTAATGACCCGACCGGTTGTTTTGAACTCAAGCGCGTCGTTCAGCGGTTTGAGGCCATGAACAGCTTCATTTCAGACATTATGACTTGTACGCGTGGTCGGAATCAAGTTTCAGGACGTTCAGAGTTGATTTGGAGAGAGAATTCCCATTTCAAAAGCTTAAAGTGGAAAGAATTAACTAAGATTGGATTTTTAAGTAAACGACCTTGGAATCGGTATCTGAAGGTTCCAGCAGGTTTGTATGATGATTTTAGACTTGGGCATATGCCCGGATCGGGTTCTGGATGACTCGGAAGCGTTTTGGCGCATATTGTGGAAAGTAGGATTTTGAAAGAAATTTCATAAGTTTGGGTTGAAGTGCATTTCAGTGATATCGATGTCCGTTTGGGATTCTGAGTCTGGGAGTAGCTCCGTATGGTGATTCTGGAGTTGGGAGCGCGATCGGAAGTGAATTCGGAGGTCCGTAGGTCATTTTGAAGCCATTTGGCTAAAGATAAAAATTTGGAGGTTTTTGAGAGGTCTGACCGGAAGTGGACTTTTTGATATCGAGGTCAGAATCTAATTCTGGAAGTTGGAGTAGGTCCGCAATGTCGAATATGACTTGTGTGCAAAATTTGAGGTCAATCGGACGTGATTTGATAGGTTTAAGCATCGAAAGTAGAAGTTGAAAATTCTAAAGTTCATAAAGCTTGGATTGGGGGTTGATTCATAATTTTAGTGTTGTTTGATGTGATTTGAGGCCTCAAGCAAGTCCGTAACGTGTTTTGGGACTGGTTGGTACGATTGGTTGGGGTCCCGGGGGCCTCGGGTGGATTCCAGGTGATTAATGGATCAAAATTTGGTTGGTCGCAAAAGCGGAAGAGGGGCATCTTGGAGTGGACCGCAGATGCGGTCAGGGTTCCGCAGAAGCGGGACCGCATCTGCGAAAGGTATGTCGCAGAAGCGAAAAATGGCAGCCTAGGGAGGACCGCAGAAGCGGCATTTTAACCGCACCTACGGAACCGCAGAAGCGGTCAAGGGACCGCAGGTGTGGAAATAGATGAGGCACTGAGGTCTTTTAAGATTCGGGGTTGGGTTCATTTCAACCCCATTTTCTTCCATTGGAGCCGATGGGGAGCAACTTTGAGGTTCCATTTTCATCACTCATCATGAGGTAAGTAATTTATGCTAGCTTTAAGTTAAATACAAAGTTTATATATGGATTTAGACAAGAAATTTGTTGAAAAACTTGGGGTTTGAGGAAAGACCTAGAAATTTGATAATCTTGGATTTTGACCACGATTTAGGGTATGAAAATTAGAGAAAATTATATATTTGAGTTTGTGAGTTTATGGGTAAAGTTTATCTTCGAAAATTTTGGATTTTCGGGCAAGTGGGCTTGAAAGCGTTTTCATCAACTTTTCGATCGGGGTTAGGAATCTCTACAAATTGGATTATAATGATTAATTAGGTATATATTAATGAATTTGCATAATTATTGGCTAGTTTTGGAGCGTTGTGCATCGATTCGAGTCTTCGGAAGGGCGTGGAATGCCGGTTATGGATCTTCGGAGCGAGGTGAGTCTCCTTTCTAACCTTGTAAGAGGGAACTGTCCCCATAGGTGAAATAATTGATTATGTGCTCCTATTTATGGGGGCTACGTACGCACGAGGTGACGAGAATCTGTGCATAGCTACTATTATGCTATTGTCCGGGTAGTTAGGACCCAAAAGCATACTATACTTGGATTATTTACGAACATATCGATAGCTTGAACTGCTTAAACCACATCAAATTAGTAAACGAATTTCTAAAAGGGTTTAAACTTCATTTTCCTAAATTATTAAAGAGAATTGGCTTTTGTTTGGATAATTGCTCCATGTTGACTTCTTGATTGATTGTCTGTCTGTGTGTGTTTATTTTGGAACGGGTCGAACGCCTCGGCAGATTAAATAGATGCATCTATAGGCGCGCTATCGACCCTCGGCAAGTGCACAGTTTATTTTTGTTGGATCGGGCCGTCGCCTCGTCATAATAAGTGCATGCTTGTATTACTGCCTTGAACTTAATTAAGTTATTATTGCCTCTTCATGGCTGGAAAATATTTGGATAATTACGAAAAGGAATTTATTGGAAATTTCCTATAAAAGAATTAGTTGTTTACTTGTTTCCTTCTATTTGGACTAAAATCATGTTTATAGAAATGCCATAATTTAATGTATTACTGACCTCATTATTGGACCACTAGTATGTGTCGAAGTAGACTATCTCGTCTCTACTTCTTTGAGATTAGACGGGATACTCATTGAGTACACATTATTTATGTACTCATACTACACTTCTGTACATTTTTGTTGCACAGGTATATGCAACTCTAGTGGCTTAGTGGCATCGCGGCATGGTTGACACGGAGACTAGGTGAGCTGTATTTCCTCGAGGCGATCCGCAGTCAGTAGAGTCTCTTCAATTATATGTATTTATTTTCTGTCCCATATTGTGTTTCGGACAGTTATTGTACTTTATTCGATCTCTTAGAAACTTGCTCATGCACTTGTGACACCGGGGTCTGGGATAGTTTGGAAGTATTTTGTAATGACTGCTTATCATTTAAATTTGATTGAGGCAAGTATCTTTTAATTTACTAAATTTTGAAGGAAAATCCTAGATTTCAAAGGTAGTAGAACGAGAATTTGATTAAGTAATTTGGTTGGCTTGCCTAACAACAGTGTCCGGTGCCATCGCGACCTTGGTGGATTTTTGGTCGTGATAGAAACAGTTTAAAATTTTTTTACTATTGGGTTATCGGTTCGGGCCTCGATTTTCTAATTTTGTTAATAGGTTAACCGATAACCCAATAAAAATTAATAAAATTACAACTTTATCCTATATACAAATGCTAGGGCTTCAGTTCATTCTCTCCTATTCTTTCTTAACCCCACTCTTTAGTTGCTTCATCTTCATTCTTCATAGACCTTACTAGTTACTCATAGCGTGAGTCTTTAATATACTATCAGTGAATTCTTCTCTTTTTAACTTAACTCTGATGAATTGTCTTTTCTTTTTTGCTTAACTTGAGTTATCTTATCGGGTAAACCGATAACCGAACTGATAATGATCAATAACCGATTAACCGATACATGATAATTGATATCTTATCGGTTCAGTATCGGTTTATCAAATTTGTAAAACGATAACCGATATGTTAAACCGATTATATTCATAACTGAATCGAAACGACCGATGCCCACCCCTAATACTTGTGCTGGAACTCCAGCATAATATACTGCAGTTCCAGCAAGTATACCGGTCAAGCATAATATACTGGAGTTTGGAGCACCGATGATCCTCTCTCAAATATAAATACTGGAGTTAGCAAACTATACCGGTCTAACATAATATGCTTGAGTTCATACACAGGTGCACCGAACTCCAGTATATTATGCTGGAGTGATCTTTGTTGCAATAGAATAGTGGATATTTTTCATTGACTTGGTAAACACTGGCTATTTTTGATTGACCAGTCCGAAAATTGTCTATTTCATGCTAATTTTACAAATATAAAGGTAGATAGGCCCAGCTAGAAAATATTCTTTAATGGGTCCGCCTAAATATAAGCCCAGTATGTGCTGTTCCATTCAGACTCGGCAAGACTCCTTTGAGTCCCTTCTTGCTGGGTCAAACTCCAGCCCAATACAGTTTTAAGGTTGTTGGCTCCCCTTAAATAATTAAATAATGGGCTATTGTTGGTCCATAACCCTTTTCGTCAAACAATTTAAAACCTTAGCCCTTTACCTTTTATGTATATCCTTGATTTAGTAGATTCTTAGTGAATTCCGAATTAGGAGTAAAATACGAGTATCCTTATGCTTCGTTTAAATAAAATGCAACTCCTTTTAAATAAATTGAGGCGTTCCATGTCAAATAAAATCTATAATTCATGGCCCTCATAAAATTAGACCAAGAGCTAACCTTTATAGAAAAAGATTTGAGGTGTGCCATAAATTAAATCATCCATGGCCCTCACAAATGTTGCTATTAAAAGATTGAATCTTCGTAGTTGCTTTAAATGCGTTATTTAAATAATCCATCATAGCTACGGGTACGGTTCCTCTGACGTAGTTGTGGTTTTTAATTACTAAAATCTGGGTGTACATTACATGTAACCCAACTTCAATCATCAACAATGTTAAATAAAACGTGTCGTGAAACACGGGTGCATTTCATTTAGCATGGTTTAAGACGTGTTTTATATAGCATTGAATTTTCCTAAAAGTAAAAGCATTTTAAAAAAATTGTAAAATGCACAAAAGGTTTAAAACAAATAGTAAATCAGATAATAGGCCAATATTAATAGTTTAAGCGACCATGCTAGAACCACGGAACCCGAGAATGCCTAACACCTTCTCACTGTTAAAAGAATTCCTTGCTTAGAATTTCTGGTTCGCATGCTTTTAAAATAAAGTCAAAATTTCCTCGATTTAGGATTTTAAAATAAACTGGTGACTTAGGACACCTAATAAACTATCCCAAGTGGCGACTCTGGAAATTAAATAAAATAATCCCATTTTAAATAATGTCACTTTAATTGAAAAAACTCCCTTATATTTTTCGGGTGGTAAAAAGGTGGTGTGACAGCTCTGGCGACCTTGTGTCTAAAATGATTCAACTAGGGAGTGGAGACCCTATGTCTAAAATAGCTTCAGCTAGGGAGTGGAGACCCTATGTTGGAAAAGCGACTAGAGAGTGGAGACCCTATGTCTAAAATAAAATAAACTAGGGATTGAAGACCATATGTTGGAAAAGCAGACTAGGGAGTGGAGACCCTATGCCTAAAAATGAACCCAACTAGGGAGTGGAGACCCTATGTTGGAAAATCAGACTAGGGAGTGAAGACCCTATGCCTAAAATAAAATCAACTAGGGAGTGGAGACCCTATGTTGGAAAAGCGACTAGGGAGTGGAGACCCTATGTCTAAAATAAATTAAACTAGGGAGTGGAGACCCTATGTTGGAAAATCAAACTAGGGAATGGAGACCCTATGAATAAAATAAAATCAACTAGGGAGTGGAGACCCTATGTTGGAAAAGCGACAAGGGAGTGGAGACCCTATGTCTAAAATAACTTCAACTAGGGAGTAGAGACCGTATGTTGGGAAAAGCAGACTAGGAAGTGGAGACCCTATGTCTAAAATAAAATCAGCTAGGGAGTGGAGACCCTATGTTGGAAAAAACGTATCTAGAGATTGGGGACCCTAGGCTACCATGATTTTGAATTTTTCTTCTTCTCTTTTTTTTTATTTTAAGAAAATGAGTAAAATGCAGGAAAGAATTCGGAGGAGACTTCCCTTTTCGATTGATTATTACTACAAAGTTATTTCTAGCCCTTGCGCAGTTTCTCTTTAGTTGCACTTCTTCTTGCAAGGTTGATTTGGATTGCACATGTTTCATGTTTCAAACAAAGAACAATTATTAGTTTGAAACGGTGGTTGGTTTTGTGGCCTTGATTGTTTTGGTCACTTGGTCTCGGCCAACCCTTTCGATGAAAAATCTCTGTTGCTCGTTGGCTTTCTGGAGATCGATCTCTTTTCTAAATCCAGGGATCTTGACTTTCCTAAAAGTTCACATGATGGTTTTCCTGTGTGGGGCTTTGGCCTTTTCATCTTATTTCTCCTTTATAGGTATTTGACTTTGGATTTCTTTCCTTTTCCATAATTTTAACTTTGGAGCATCGGCCATCATGGCAAGTCGAGATCGACTTGATGCACCTGCTGAGGTTGTGTGCGTTTATTTGAATTTGGATTTTTTTAAGCAAAATCCTGTAAAACCAATCTTACCATCTTTTATTTGTATTAGTTCCGAAGAAGAATTAAACTGAAAGGGATTCAAAGAAAAGTAAACAAAGGAGAGGATACTGAATTTAACAAAAGGTGTCCCTTTCGCGGGAAGAAAGAAGGATTTATCTGGAGTGCATGAAGACTTCAATAGACATGCCATGCTTCTTGTACTGGATACCTGATCGGCGCAACCGTCCAATTTCTCATAAACCCAACATATCTCGTGCCTTAAAAACAGAGAAAATCTTGCCAAGACTCTACCAATACCGATGGTTGTAGGGGATTCCCTCTTTTCGATCAATGGCGCCCTTTGCGGGTTTTTGCCAATTGACCACTCTCATTTCTCTTCTTATTGTCGCCTTATAGTGCTCTTTGTGAGTTTTCACTAACAAGACTCTCTCGTTTTTCCGTTTCTCTGCTTACCATCGCCTTATGGTGTCCGTGTGGGTTTTCACCAACAAGACACTCTCATTTTATTTCTCTTATTTTTAGTGCACCGGATCCAAGTAGCTGCGTTCTCTAATTCTTGAACATTCTCACCGATCAGTCGGAAGGACTTGAACTGGGTTTGGGGTAGAAAGAATTTGGATCGAATTACAACTATGGAACCATTCAGACGGGATCATCACCGAACCATTATAACATCTGCCCCAGTTTCACTTTTGGGGGAATTTGGAATTTTGTTTTGGTGTGACTGAACCCCAGAGAGAGACTGCCTACGTATCCTTTCGGAATCAAGTCGAACGTAGTTCAGGAAACTTGTTTTTATTTTTTGATTGATTTTTGTTTTTTCTTTATTTTGTTTTGGGTTTTTTTTACAAACATTTTCGGGTTCCAAAGAGGGTAATCAAATAAAGGTATCCGGCTCAAAAGGTTACCAAAGGGTTAAAGTGTTTGGGCTAGCGAGAATGAAAGCCTTCGTCATCCCAATCGGACAATATTGGTATCATAAAAGGATTAAACATAATACCTCTTAACCGCATCCGCATTGACAACTGTTTCAGGGTTATTTCTTTCAGTGTCTCCCAAGTACAATGCCCCTTTCGGCAACAATTTTCTTATAATGTATGGGCCCTTCCAGTTAGGAGCGAACTTTCCTTTTGCTTCCTTATGATGAGGGAGAATATGTCTCAAAATGAGTTGCCCCACTTCAAAGTTCCTAGGCTGCACTTTCTTGTTATAGGCCCGGGCCATTCTTTGTTGATATAACTGCCTGTGGCAAACTGCGGCCATCCATTTTTCATCAATCAAGGTTAACTATTCTAGACGGGTCTTGACCCACTCACTATCCTCAACTTCAGCCTCAACGATGATTCAGAGAGATGGAAATTCAACTTCTGCGGGTATTACGGCTTTAGTGCCATAAACCAATAGATAGGGTATTGCTCCAACTGATGTGCGCACAGTTGTGTGATATCCCAATAATGCAAACGGCAACTTTTCATGCCATTGTCTCGAACTTTGAATCATCTTTCTAAGAATCTTCTTGATGTTCTTGTTTGCTGCTTCAACGGCACCATTAGCTTTGGGTTGATAAGGGGTGGAATTCCGATGTGTGATATTAAATTGTTCGCATATTTCCCTCATCAAGTGACTATTCCAGTTCACAGCATTGTCAATAATGATAGTTGTAGGAATACCAAAATGGCAGATGATGTTAGAGTGCACGAAGTCTACCACTTCTTTCTTAGTGACGGCTTTGAGGGTGACTGCTTCAACCCATTTTGTGAAGTAGTCAATGGCAACCAATATGAATCTATGCCCATTTGAATTTTTTGGTTCGATTGGCCCAATGACATCCATACCCCAAGCAACGAACGGCCACAGTGCTGACATATGATGCAGTTCTGTAGGTGGTGCATGAATCAGGTCACCGTGTACTTGACACTGATCACATTTTCAGACAAAACTGAAGCAATCTTTTTCCATAGTCATCCAGTAATAGCCTGCTAGAAGGATTTTCTTCGCCAGGACGTATCCATTTATATGGGGTCCACACACTCCTGCGTGTACTTCATGCATGATTTTGCTAGCCTCTTGGGCATCCACACATCTTAGCAGGTTGAGATCTGGGGTCCTTTTGTACAAGACCCCCCCTGCTTAGGAAAAAACCGCTGACAAGCCTTCTAATAGTTCTTTTTTGATCTCCATTGTCTTGCTCTGGATATTCTTTTATTTGTAGAAATCTCTTGATATCATGATACCATGGCTGAATATTTGTTTCCACCTCAACCGTATTGTAATAACCATGCCTTTCACGAATTTGGATTTCCAACGGGTCAATGTGGACATAGCCTGTATATGGCAACATCGAGGCCAAAGTAACGAGTGCATCGGCTAACTCATTGTGAAACCGAGGAATGTACCTGAACTCGACTAACTTGAACCATTTGCTAAGATCTTCCATATGTTGCCTGTATGGAATAAGCTTGATATCTCGAGTTTCCTATTCACCCTGAGCTTGTCGGATAATCAAGTCTGAATCTCCCATGATTAGCAATTCTTTCACTTGGTCGATTGCCATGTTCATACCCATAATGCAGGCTTCATACTCAACAGTGTTGTTGGTGCAGAAAAACTGGAGTCGTGCTGTGGCCGGATAGTGCTGACCAGTGGGTGAGATCAAGATTGCCCAATCCCGACACCTTTTGCATTCACAGATCCATCGAAGAACATTTTACAAGCATTGGTGTCTTCTGTGGTTACCTCAACTTAATTTACTTCCGTGTCCAGAAAGTAAGTACTCAAAGGCTGATATTTATCATTAACAGGATTTTCAGCTAGGTGATCCGTTAAAGCTTGGGCTTTCATTACCGTGCAGGTGACATAGATTATGTCAAACTTAGTGAGCAGAATTTTCCATTTTGCTAACCTCCCTGTGGGAATCGGCATTTGGAATATGTACTTCGAAGGATCCAACCTGGTGATGAGATAGGTGGTATAGGCCAGCAGGTAATGCCTAAGCTTTTAAGTGACCCCAAGTTAGGGAACAGCAAGTCTTTTCCAACAAAGTGTATTTGGCTTAGTAGCTAGTGAATTTTTGCTCAAATAGTATATTGCCTGCTCTTTCTTCCTGGTCACATCATGTTGCCTGAGGACACATCCGAAAGATTTTTCCAAGACTGTCAAATACAAAAACAAAGCCTTCCAGGTTCGGGTGGGACCAAGACCATCTGATTCGATAGATATTCAATGATTTTGTTGAAGGCTTCTTGACACTCATCTGTCCATTTAGTCACTGCATATTTCTTTAACAGCTTAAATATGGGCTCACATGTGGATGTCAACTGAGTAATGAACCGGCTGATGTAATTCAACCTTCCTAACAGCCTCATAACCTCTTTTTTGGTTCTCGGAAGAGGCAAATCCCGAATAGACTTTTATCTTTGTTGTATATAGCTTAATGCCCCTCTGACTAACTATAAATCCCAAAAGTTTGCCAGATAGAACCCCAAATGCACATTTAGCTGGATTTAGCTTCAAGTCATACTTACGCAGCCGCTCAAAGAACTTTCTCACGTCCCGAACATGGTCGTCCTGTGTTCTGGATTTGATGATCACACCATCCATATACACCTCAATTTCTTGGTGTATCATGTCGTGAAAGATGGCATTCATAGCCCTCATATAAGTGCTCTAGCATTCTTCAAACCAAAAGACATGACCATGTAACAATAGGTGCCCCGGGGTATGGTGAAGGTTGTCTTTTCTGCGTCTTCTTCATCCATCAAGACCTAATGATATCCAGCATAACAATCCACGAAAGATTGTATCTCATATTTGGCACAGTTGTCAATAAGGATGTGGATGTTTGGCAAAGGGAAGTTGTCTTGGGACTTGCTTTGTTCAGATCCCGATAGTCAACACACACTCGAGTTTTTCCATATTTCTTTAGTACGGGAACCATATTAGCCAGCATGTGGTGTATCGGACCACTCAGATTACCCCCCTCCCCCCCTTCTTCAACTTTTTGGTGACCTCTTCTTTGATCTTGTCACTGATATCAGTTTTGAACTTCCTCTGTTTTTGCTGTACAGGGGGATAATTGGAGTAAGTCGGCAACTTGTGGACCACCAAATCGACACTTAATCCTGGCATATCATCGTAGGACCAAGAAAACACATCTTTGAATTCGAACAAAAGTTGGATCAATGCATCCCTAGTTCTTTCATCCATGTGAATGCTTATCATGGTTTCTTAGACCTCTTCTGAACTACCCAAATTAAACGGCTTGGTTTCCTTTAAGTTTGGCTTAGGTTTATTCTCGAATTGTTCCAATTCTCGGTTTATTTCCCTAAAAGCCTCATCTTCATCATATTCTGGTTCTTGATTCATTATTTCACAATTAGACAGTATGATATGATCTGGGCGTGAAGTCCGTAAGCATGTCATATTATTTAAGTTCGCATTATTAGAACCGAAAGGAAGAAATAAGAAAATTAACAAAAATCAGAAAGAATAAATAATAAAGAAAGAGATTCATAGACGATGAAATATTGATTTCATTTCATTGAATTTGAAGGTACCAGGGTTTACATTGGAATTTTAAAGACAATAAACTAAAAGAAACATTCGAGTTACACCATGGAATAACTCGGAATGCAGAAAAGGTAGCAAGACTGGACTACCGGGATTCCCGCCTGACTGGGAACAGAGTAGCCTTCCAATTTTGCAGCTTGGCATCAGGCCCCATAAATTGCACCTCAGCAGTGCTCGAGCCTTCACCCGGCTGGATCATATGGGTTTCATATAACATTTGCCTCATGGCTCCACATATGTCCTCAATTTTCTAGGTCGTGAAGGCCTCATCTTCTTCTTCTTCGATGTACTTGGGCTTGACGAATGTTTTGTAGAACCCAACCATTGCTCTATCGTTCATTTGCCATGTAACATCAATTCCTGTGTCGTAAAAACCCATACTGAAGAATATCTCGCTAACAGCTAAAGTGATAGGTTTTATGATACCTTGCAATGATGCCCCAAGTCCCTTCTCAGGCTTATAACCATGCTTGATCATTTCAGTAGCGACCATGATGAACGCATTTGATAAAAAGGGATGAAGACATGGCTTCCCTCCTCACATTGATCTGCGACCACAACCTCAAAAGCCTAATAGACTATGTGTTCGCTACCTTCTCTAGCTTCAAGACATGGGATTGACGGGTCCCGATAAATTGATTGCTCGTCTTCTCCATGAACCACAATTTCCTAATCTTCATATTCAAACTTCACCAATTTGATGGAGGGTAGAAGGTACGGCCCCCACAGCATGGATCTAAGGCCCTCCTAAGAGAAAATTATAGGAGGTATCCATGTCTAAGACCTGAAACGTCACTTCGAAATCCACAGGACCGATAGTCAAGATCAAATCAATATCCCCTATTATGTCCCTCTTGATGCCATCGAAAGCGCACAAAAAAACATTATTAGGGCTGATCCTCTCAGTCCCAATTTCCATTCTTTGCAAAGTTGAGAGAGGGCATATGTCGACCCCTGATCCGCCATCCACCATGACTCTTTTTACATAGTACCCTTCACATTAACTGTCAGATGAAGAGCTTTGTTGTGGAAAGCCCCTTCCGGGGGCAAGTCATTCTTGCTAAATGGAATCTGGTTGACTGCGAAGAATTTTTCTGCCTTCCTTTCCAATTGCTCCACAGTGGTTTCAATCAAAACATAGGCTTCATTGAGGGTCTTTATCAGTACTTTCTGATGCTCAGTCGAGCTTATCAGCAGAGAGAAAAGTGAGACCTCAGCGGGAGACTTCCAGAGTTGGTCAATTACCACGTAGTCCGCAGTTTTTATTTTTTGAAAGAATTCCTCGGCTTCTTTGGCACTGACTGGCTTCTTCAGCGGAAAACGCTTTTGTTTGGCATTGTTCACTTCTTCTAGATTGAGGTACTTCCCAGATAGGTTGGTTTCATTTACTTCCCCTACGATTTCTTTTCCTTTGTACCTCACTACCGCTCTGTTGTAATTCCAGGGGACGGTAATGGGATCCTTCATGGGCTTCTGTGGTGCGCGGCTGATAAACACGGGCTCTAACAGCCTAGGTGAAATTACCGGCCCCCGCGCCACAAAAGTCCCTCTTGGCACGTACATCTTAGGTCCCTTGTTTAGCTCGAACCTCCTGGGGGGACTCAACACCAATTGTTCTTTCCTAGAGGCCCGTGGAATATAAAGAATGGCATCTTTAGGGGGTGATGCCCCTATTTTGGTTTCCACAGCTCTATGACGCACGAGCCTAAAATGCATGTTGCTATACTCCTGGCCCACATGAGTCTAAACTATGTATGGGCCTTAAAAAAAAGAGTCCGCTAGGTTGAAAATCTCGAAAGAGGCAGCCTAGGCAAAAATTAGGACGCAAAAAAAAAAGAGTCCGCTAGGTTGAAAATCTCGAAAGAGGCGGCCTAGGCAAAAGTTAGGACATAAAAAAAATAATAATAAAAAAATAAAAAAATTACCTTGTCTGAACTACGGTATGACTTGATCCTCTTTGCCGAGGTACGTAGGCAGCTTAGAGTTTCATTCTAAGTTCAGTCGCATAAGTTCAAAAGATACATATTGCCCCAATTGTTGTTCGAATGAAGTATGAAGGAACGCAAGATCAAGCTGAAATATTATCCTCATGTTGAACTTTGACCTTATTTGATTTAAAGGGGGCAACCCTCCATGGTAAATTGATATCTTCGATGGGCCAATTTTAGGAGAATATCAAGTATTTGCATTGAAGTCTTCAAATTCGCCGGTCTTAAAGTTGAAATATTTAGGCCCTCCAAGTCTCAAAGTTGAAGTCTTCAAATTCGCCGGTCTTAAAGTTGAAATATTTAGGCCCTCCAAGTCTCAAAGCTGAAGTCTTCAAGTCCGTCGGTCTTCAAGTTGAAGTCTTCAAATCCGTCGGTCTTAAATATTTAAGCCCCAAGATGAAGTCATTAGCTTAGACGGTGTAATGCTCTTTGCTTCAGACAAAAGAAATCTTTGGCCCAGACGGTGTAATGGTCTATGCCTTAGATAAAATAAAGTTAAATCTTCAAACAAGATGAAGTCATTAGCTTAGACGGTGTAATGTTCTTTGCTTCAGACAAAATAAATCTTTGGCACAGACGGTGTAATGGTATATGCCTTAGATAAAATGAAGTTAAATCTTCAAACAAGATGAAGTCATTAGCTTATACGGTGTAATGGTCTTCGCTTCAGATGAAATAAATCTTTGGCCCAGACAGTGTAATGGTCTATGCCTTAGATAAAATGAAGTTAAATCTTCAAACAAGATGAAGTCATTAGCTTAGACGGTGTAATGGTCTTCGCTTCAGACAAAATAAATTTAGCCCGGACGGTGTAAAGGTCTATGCCTCAGATAAAATGAAGTTAAACAAGATGAAGTCATTAGCTCAGACGGTGTAATGGTCTTCGCTTCAGATAATAAATCTTTGGCATAAACGGTGTGATGTTCTTTGCCTAAGATAAAATAAATCTTTGGCTTAGACGGTTAACGGTTAATGAGTACACATCCCCTCACACCCTAAGAGCGCCTCCTTCATGCATTGATCATCTCGTTGAACAAGAATATATCTTTTTCGCTTGACCTACAAAAAAAAAGAAAAAAAAGACAACAAAACAAGAAAAATACAGAAAAGAAGAACAAATTACCTTCGCGTCAATGCTTCCAAATCGTCAAAAGTAGACTCAAGTAGCTTGCGAAGACTGCGAATTGATACTCAACAAATACAAGCACATGGGTTTATATAGGTTTATAAAAGATGGCATGGAAGATTTATTCTCGATGTGGGAACGAGTACTATGCAGACTTCGAAACGGGTTCAAATAGGAATGATAAGCTTCAAATCTGTACAAAAATTATGGAATCCGTTTTTTTTTTTGGAAAAGTGTCCAATTCCAGGGAGTGTGTACGAGTTCCACGGAAAGTGTCCAAGTCCTACGTGTGCTGTGATAAAGGAATTTAGTACTTTGATTTTTTGAAAAAAATAATAGGAAGTGCTATGAAGTCAAATTCCTACGTGTACTGTGATGAAGTGTCCAATAACAACTCTAAGACTATTTTGAATTCCAAGTGAAATACGTTTTACTGAATAGCCTTCTTCAACCTATACAAATTATGCCTTCCTTGAAAGTGGCATATCGATTGGCATTGAGGCAATTTCTTACCATTACTTCAAGTCTAGTCTTCAAAAGTTTAAAAACACCGACAAATCTTGAAGTACGGGGTATTTGTAGGCATACAAAATTTTACTTAAAATTAAATTCATAAAATAATTTGGACTATATTTTAAATTCAAGATATATTTGTCCAAATAAATATTATGGGCTAATATATAAATGAATTAATTATATAAGTCTAATATATATAGATTAAATAAATAAGTCTTAATCTATTGGGCTAGTCCACTTAATTGGGCTAAAGTGATGAGCTCACTTCATTAAGCCCAAAATGTCATTTTCCTAGAGGGCCAGTTTGGTGCCACGTGTCAAATGACGTGGCACGCCAAGTCAAACGGAAGAGCCAATAGGATCATGCCACGTGTCAAATGACAAGGCATGCCAAGTCACACTAAAAGGCCAATGAAATCATGCCACGTGTGCAAGTGCCATGTTCTGGCCAATCAAATGCGGCCATGTTACACATCAATTTGATTGGTCGGAAAGAGTTTGTTCTTATCACAACTCCTCCTTTCCACAACTATAAATAGGGGTCTTCTTAATTCAGAAAAGGACCAGAAGTTATAACAAGAAGCGAGAAAGTGCTCGTGGATCAAACACTGCAAATTCCTCCACAAGTTTCAAGCTTCAAGCAAACAAATTCAAGTTCAAGCAATCAAGCTCAAGTTTAAGAACGAAGAAGAAATCAAGTTCAAGCTCAAGAACGAAGAACGAATCAAGATCAAGTTCAAGCAATCAAGCTCAAGCTCAAGCTCAAGAACAAGATCATCGTTCGTGGCAACAAACATAGATTCAAGATCAAGCTCAAAGGTCCTTGAATTTATACTAGAAAAGTAGAATCAGAGGAATTATAGAGATTGTACACTCAAATATTCAAAATCAAATACTACGATTGTTGCAATATTTTCGGTCTTGATTTTATTTTTCTCGTCCGCAAATTTATTGTCTACAATTGATTCCGATGGTACAATGGTAATAAGAATGCTAAGTACATCAAGAACCATCATTGAAAGATCAGGATATTTTCTAGAATGGTCATTCCAATACATGACAACATCACCTCTTGAAACTTCTCAAGATCAAGTTTTAGTTCTTCTTAGTAGAGATCCAATTCTGACTTTCCATATCTAAAGGCAATATATTTTTTATTTTTTATATATTTTAAATTAATATTTTATTAGGCCCACGGGCCGGGCCGGGCCAGGATCAGTCAAGCCTTGCGGGTCACGGGCTTAATCGGGCCGGACTTAAAAGCCTCGTTTTTAAACGGGCTCCAAAAATTCTAGCCCAACCCAACCCTACTAAATAACGGGCTGGGCTGGGCTGGCCCAACGGGCCAAGCCCATATTGACGGCTCTATTAAATTCTATAGGCTTCAATGAGCCCAGCACCACAATGTTGGATCCGCCCTGGCTGAATTGCACTTCCTCTATATTGAATTGCATATTTTATTGATTGCAGGGGAAAGAACACAAGGTTTTAGAGATTGTGAAGGTGAATGCAGGTGGATGTCGTGACTGGAACTACTACATTACCTTTAAAGTTAACAACGATGGGAATGAAGAAATTTTTCAAGCTCAGGTTGTAATTTCACTTGAGGGCACAATCGAGATTCCAGTTTGCAGGCCCAAGACCTGAATTATTTCTAAATTATCTGCAAAATAGTTGCTTTTTATGCCTTTGGTTTCTAATAATGGGGCTAAATCTAAATTCACTACATCTTGTTTTTCTTGGATGTTTAGTTTAGGATGCATTCCTAATGTTTTGCACCTCTCTATTTTGCTAGTAGTTTTAAATGATGCTTATTTGTCGAATTGTCGGGGCCACACTATTACATCAATCATGACAAAGTGTTATATGAATATATGATAAATCGGCCAGAATTCTTCTTTGGATCTTTCCTTCTTGCTTCCTCCGAGACGAGCAATTAGAGTCTCTAGCATGCCTAAAGGATGAATGTGTTTTAAGAGTCCCTAATTTATCTATATAACGCATGGGGTGTTAGGTGTTTGCTATAATTTTCTTACCATATTTGGTTTTCCTATCTCTTGAAGAAAAAGGGCAATATAATTACCTAAATTGGGTTTTCCTTTTTATAAAAGGAAATTGTAAATTCTTCCATACTTGGCTAGTCCCTTTTCTTGTA
>MU685513.1:153533-177749 GCA_026770625.1 Nicotiana glauca
TACAATATTTTCCAACGTAGTGAGTTATTCAATGTACATGTATATTTTAATTAATTTTAAAATTATTTTCTACAAAATTTAAATAAGGAAAGATATAATAAATAAAATTTTAATTGATTTAGAACTCCTAAATATTAGGAAGATAAACAAATTAGTACTATTTTATCCAATATAAAATATATTTTTAAAGGGTAAAAAAGGCGAATGACATTTTGCTAAGAGCCTTCGTACTTTTAATCTAGTATAGATAAGTCCAAGTAATTTTTTTGTATAATTCTTCTTAAATACCTAGGCATTTATTCGCTAGAACTAATTAATACCACAAAATTGAAAATACGGGAGACTTATTTCTATTTACAAAACAAATAGAGGTATATATAAGTAGTAAAATGTTGAGGAAGATTGTGCAACACACTTACTTTAATTGCTGATTTGTGTTGAGGTGGTCTTGTAATTTCTTCAGTTAAATACTTTTATTACTTTATTAAAAAAAATCCAAGTGTTTAAACTCGACTAGAATATATAAGTGAAGTGTGAACCAATGGATTCTAATATAATTAATTCCCAGAAGTTTCTCTAGCTTTCTACTTGTCAATGATAAAGACAAAAGTTTTAGTTCATATATTATAAGTTATTGCATGAGGAAAAAGAGTATCTAACTTAAGTTGCTCTTAAAAATGTTAATTTATACATAAGATTTTTATAACTACTAGATGCTGTACTCTGTGTTGTGTACGGGAGCAATTGTTTTTCTTTTTCTCTTTTATTTTGTTTGTTTTAAAAATAAGAAAAAATCAGAAAAACCACTTGGAGATACACTTCGATATGTGTGAACGGCAACCCAATATTTCTTAACCTGGTTTTTCTTTTCTTTTTATTTTTTAATTGTTTTTGAAAACTTTGTTGTGTTTCAAAGTATTACGAACATAGGGTTGTAAATAACCTCTTTTTTGCATTTGACATCATGAATGATGAACATATTATTTGTCTTACCTGTGTCTATTTCAAGGTCAAAACCAATTGTTTTGAGTCCTTTTTTTTCTTTTTCCATTCAATTATTTGACTATCACCTTTGAATTATATTGCAATCACATCAAGTTCAGGCAGTTTTACTGTCAATCTTTAAATAAATCCTAGTGCGCGTTTGGACATAAAAATTGTAAAATTTCAAAAAAAAGTATCTCAAAATTTAAGTGAAAAAGAGAGTTATATTTGGATATGAATATAGTTTTGGGTTGTTTTTGAATTTTCTGAGTGACCCGAGTAAAAATTTTAAAAAACAGTTTTTTGGAGTTTTCCACATTTTTGAAAAATTCAAAAACTCATCTTCAAGTAAAAATTGAGAATTTTATGGCCAAACACTGATTTTGAAAAAAAAAGTAAAAAATTTTCAAAAAAAGTGAAAAAAATTTCTTGGCTAAACGGAAGTCTTTTGCTTTTGGTCTTTTTTTTTTTTTTTGGTTTTTCTTCCCTCTCTAGGAAGGCAGCATGAATTGATCCCACAAACTAATTAATACAGTTATATCTTTCTATAACGGTATCCCTATATAATAGTCATTTCCTATAAAAGTCAAATTTTTCTCGAAATTAATTTTTATATTATGTAATAATATATGATTTCTATAACAACACTTTCTACGACATCCAAATAATAAATAAAACTGTTTTACAGATGTTGTACTGTATAACAAAGAAACAACCATCAGTTTTACGACCTAATGATTAGTGGTATATGACCCTACATTTTATGGTTGCATGACCAAGACAAGTAATATAGTGATAGCCACAAGTTAAACTTTTGGCCATTTAGCATATGAATTTTAGAGAGAAAACTTCATTTATGGCCGTTCGGCACTAACTTAAGACGGCAGCTAGCCCATTATATTTGATTGCAAGTTATAGCTGAAAACTTATTACATTGGCTACACACAAAAAAAAAGCATTGACCCATTTGATCAACTCTTCAAGTTTCAAAGTAGAGTTTTTAATATATTTTGATCTACTACTCTTCATTATTTCTCCACCATAAATTATGAAATTTTTAAAAATAAATTAATTTTCTTATTTAACTCCATTTGATTTGCAGGATTTAGTAGACAACTGAAAGCTATTTCAAAGTCGATATCACTTCTTTTTTAATAACCGAAGAACTAGAGAAATGAAATAAAAATTTCATATAACTAAAACCAAAAGCACCAACTTACGGTGAAATGAGCAAGTTTTAATTTCTCTCTCTCTCTCTCTTCTTTTTTCTTCTAAAGGCTTCGTCTTTATATTCCTCCAATCTGAATAAGTGTCACATTTTGCTTTTTAAGGTCAAGTTTGACCATTTTGAATCAGTCTCCTATTTTATGGACAAAAATTAAAAGGTATAAAATACTCTTTAAATATTCATAAGAGAGATACCCATTTTTTCATATTACGAATAATGAGTCCTTAAATTTACTAAAACTTACGATTAGAAAGAAGAAATTTATGCTTGTTTAATAGAAATTAAAAGAATAGCAAAAAGTTTAAATAAAAAAAATAATTAAAGTAACATGAGTCTTGTGAGTTGTGATTCAATAGAATTACTTTAATCTATTTGTGAGGTGGACCTATTGTTTTGTTCATTATCATTCTTTGATTTTTGTTTTAATAGAAATATCAGCAGGTTCTTAATTATAAATTTTTATACAAAATAGTCTACACATGTTGGATAGATAAAGTTAAGAGAAAAAAATAATATAATATATATATATATATATATATATACACACACACTTTTATATATCATACAACAGTCTATACACGTTGGAGACACAGAATTCAATTAAAATAGGTGATGACTCTTTGGGTCGTCACAAAAATAGAATGTCACTATACAAAATAGACTGTTACTATACAAAAAATATACGAAATAGATTGTCACTATACAAAATAGACTGTTACTATACAAAAAATATACAAAATAGACTGTCACTATACAAAATAGACTGTTACTATACAAAAAATATACAAAATAGGCTGTCACTATACAAAATAGACTGTTACTATAAAAACAAATATACAAAATAGAGTGCCACTATACAAAATAGAGTGTCACTATACAAAATAGACTGTTACTATACAAAAAATATTCTAAATAGACTGTTACTATACAAAAAATATACAAAATAGACTATCATTCAATTCTTAGCTAATATTATTAGATCCAGAAGTACAAAATACAATTTAAAAAGGCAAAAAAGGATTGCTCCATCGTGCCAAATAGGGGTCGAACCTACAACCTTCAACGTAGGAAATAGATACCCTATCAACTGAGCTACAGGCACTTGTATTGTCATGCTCATTCTTTTCGGCTACTATATGCAATATGTTTGGGCCGAAGGCAAAAAAGCGTTACTCAATTGTGCCAGGTAGGGGTCGAACCAGCGACCTTCAGGTTAGGAAATTGACACCTTATCCACTGAGCTACAAGCGCGTGTGTTGTTAGACTCATTCCTTTCGGCTAATATATGCAATAAGTTTGGGCCGAAGGGCCATTTTTTGTAAGTGGTATAAAATATGGGCTATTAAAATTTTGAGGGGCTATAGAGGGTAGTTTTCTCAATTTTAGAGCTGTCAATATGGGCTTGCCCGTTGGACCAGCCCAGCCCAATCCAGCCCATAATTTAATAAGATTGGACTAGAATTTTTGGAGCCCATTTAAAAACGAGGATTTTAAGTCCGGACCGAATAAGCCCGTGGTCTTTGAGGCTTGACTAAGGCTGGGTTGGACCGGCACGTGGACCTAATAAAAAAATATATTTAAAATATATAATGTAAAAAATATATGACACAAAAAATAACAAGAAGAGCATCCCAAGCTTAAAGTTTATTTAGCTCATCATATTAAAAGATCAAAGGCTTAAAACGTTAATTAGTTTTAAAATTTTAATTATTCTTAATATTTCATTAATTAATATTGGATAAGAATTGTAGATGTAGAAGAAAGTGAAGATGTTAAGACAACCTTTGTAACGATCCGACCGGTCATTTTGAGCTCTAGCGTGTCGTTCAGCAGTCAGAGGCCATGAGCAGCTTCATTTCAGGTATTATGAATCGTACGCGCGGTCGGAATCGAATTTCGGGAAGTTCAGAGTCGATTTGGAAGGAGAATTCTCATTTTGGAAGCTTAAAGTTGAAAGAATTAACTAAGATTGGATTTTTAAGTAAACGACCACGGAATCGGGATTTGAAGGTTCCAACAGGTTCGTATGATGATTTCGGACTTGAGCGTATGTCCGGATCGGGTTTTGGAAGACCCGGAAGCGTTTTGGCGCCTATTGTGGAAGTAAGCATTTTGGAAGAAATTTCGTAGTGCATTTCAATATTATCGATATCCATTTGGGATTCCGAGTCTGGGAGTAGCTCCGTTTAGTGATTCTGGAGTTGAAAGCGCAATCGGAAGTAAATTCGGAGGTCCGTAGGTCATTTTGGAGCTATTTGGTTAGAGATAGAAATTCGAAGGTTTTTGAGAAGTTTGATCGGCAGTGGACTTTTTGATATCGAGGTCGGAATCTGATTCCAGAAGTTAGAGTAGGTATGTGGTAACAAATATGACTTGTGTGCAAAATTTGGAGTCAATCGGACGTGATTTGAGGGGTTTCGGCATCAAATGTAGAAGTTTAAAATTCTAAGTTTTTCAAGTTGAAATGGAGTGCGATTCATGATTTTAATATTGTTTGATATGATTTGAGGCCTCGCGCAAGTCCGTAATGTGTTTTGGGACTATTTGGTATGATTTGTTGGGGTCCCGGGGGCCTCGGGTGGATTCCAGGTGGTTAGCGGATCAAAAAGGGATTTTTGGGATGTGCTGAAGCATCTGCTTCTGTCATAACCGCACCTGCGGTTGGTTGACCGCAGGTGCGAGACCGCAGAAGTGGTGGGCCTGTTTGCAGAAGTGGCCCAAGGCCAGGCAGCCAAGACTGCAGATGCGGCCTGATGATAGGCGATAATTACGTATTTTAGTCGATTATTATACTCTAATTTACTGCACTTTAGTTGAGTTTGCGCTTTAATCGCTATTATTTTGCACTAACAGTGTGTTTTATGTCTTGTAGGAGTGATTTCGAGCTATATAAATATTATAGAATAAAATTAAGTGATTTGGAGCTTTGAAGTTTGAGTAAGAGCTCAAGGAATTAAGTCAGGATCGGGTTCGGGGGTCAAATTTTATAATTAAGTACGAACGAAGACTCGAGGAGGTATATTGCGCACTGTCTAGTAAAATAGACATAAGTTTTTGCTCATGACTTTATTTGGGCTCCATAATATATGGTTGGAAAGAGAACTCAAAGAGATACAACTTTTATGTTTTACGTTTTTTCAAATTCCAAACGAAACAGGGTGAAAAATGCGGTAGAAAGTTTACCGCGATTGTAATCGCGGTCCGCACCGCATTTGAGGCAGTGCTTTCCGCGATCGTCACCGCGGTCCACGCCGTGGTTGCGGCAGTCCAGACGTGAAATATTGTCCTTTTTTGCGTATAAGAAGGTATAATTATTTGGGCCTGACCCTACTTGGTATATATACATGGAAAAATAGTATTTTTGAGGAGTTGGACACACTTTTGACATAAAATTAGACCTAAGGAGGCTAAGGAGACCGAGGCTTGTTGTTTTGGATTACTTTTAGAGGAGAGACACAATAGGAGTAAGGCTTGGGAATTCTTCTACGAGTTTTTCCTTTCTCTTCCTATTTTTCATTGTCGCTTATGACTTTTAGTATTGTAGTTTTACATACTATTATGAATAGCTAATTTGTTATCTAAGGTTTTGGGTGAAACCCGTTGGAGATGACTTGGTTGTTATATTAATATAGTTTTGAATTGGTTGTTAATCTCTATTTGTTCAACTACGTTTTGATTGTGATTGATTGAAAGGATCCTCAATTAGTCGTTCCTATTTATTATGTATCTGCTTGAGAGAGAGTGCATATTTAGGTAGTTATCTGAACAACATCACTCCCAGATTATAGGCGAGAGTCATAACCGAGGGTTTAGAGGTTGGATTAGAGATAACGATATCTCGGGTGCAATCTAAGTGAACTGTAATGCGAATCTAGCTCGCGTAGCTTGAGAGAGTGCGTCTAGTAAATTATCATAATTATTTGAGAGAGATTTATGATAGCTGGAGAGTTCATAATTGATAGAGGCAACTAAGTCAACGCTATAAGAAACATACAACCAAGGAAATCAACAAGGGGGGAAACCATTACCTTAGACCTTGTTCCAATTGTTTACACTTCAAGCATAGTTAATTTTCAGCTGTTTATTTATTTCTAGTTTTAGTTGTTAGAAATACCATAAACTGTTAATTACCAAATCTCAATCTTTATAATTTAAAAAAAAATTCAATCTTGTCTTTTTAGTAATATTAAACAGTTACAACTAAGCCTTAGTTCTCTGTGGGATGCGACTCCGAACTTTTAGACCGTATTATATTTGCAGCGACTGCTTATCCTTTTTAGGACTAGAGTTGGGCGTGATCACGGCCCTAAATCCGCAGAAATGGAACCGTACGCAAAAGCGGTGGGTCTATCCGCAGAAGCGCCCCAAACCGCAGAAGCGGTCTTCCTTCCGCAGAAGCATGGTCGCAGGTGCAGCCCAGGATCCGCATAAGCAGAAATCGCAGAAGGCAGTAGGCTTCATTTATTCAGGCTCTAGGACATTTTTGCTCATTTTTCACCCTTTTCTTGGTCGATTTTGAGAGATTTTGAGAGAAGACTTCCACCTAGCATCCTGAGGTAAGTTATCCCACCTATTCTTAGTTTAATACTTGAGTTTTGGGTAGACTAACACATGTAAAATTAGTGAAATTCATGGGAATAGAGTAAAACCTAGGGTTTTGTTAAAAACAAGATTTAACCACGGAATTGGTTATTAAATAGAGTAGAAATCATATATTTTTATCCTTAGGTTATAAAGAACAACTTCCTTCAAAAAATTTCAAAATCCAGGCGTGGGCCAGGGGTCGAATTATAGGAACCTTGAATGTAAGGTTGGGTAATTGTTTTAATAGTTGGAATATGAACTTTTAAGCATGTATTGACTAGTTCTTACCCTATTTGACTAGTTGTGGATCGTTCATCTCCAAATTGGAGGTTTGAGCGCATTCTTGAATCTGAATATAGGCTTCAGAGCAAGGTGAGTCTCCTTTCTAACCTTGTAAGAGGGAATTGTCCCCATAGGTGAGTTAATTAGTTATGTGCTCCTATTTGTGGGGGCTACGTACGCAGGAGGTGATGAGAGTCCGTGCATAGCTAGTATTATTCTATTGTCCGGGTAGTCTAGAACCCAAGAGCATGCTACACTTGGATTAATTATAAACTTATTGACGGCTTGAATTGTTTAAATCACATCGAATTAGTAAGTGAATTTCTAAAAGGATTAAATGTTATTTTCTTAAATTTTTAAAAAAGAATTAGCTTTTATTTGGATAAATGTTCCTCAAAATTTTCTTAATTGACTGTTTGAGCATGTATCTCTATGTGTACCTGCGTCACATGCATGATTCATGACAGGGTGTTTGTTTATTTTACGTTGACCGCGTCGCAGGTTAGTTCGCGAGCAGGGTAATAGATGCATCTATAGGCGCGTCGTCGACCCTCAGCAAATGCATAGTTTACATTTCTGTTGGAGCGGGCCGTCGATCTCGTCACGATATGCGCATGCTTACATTGCTTGCCTGAAATATTAAATGTTGATATCGCCTTTTCATGGCCTGATATAAATTGATAAAGATGTTGAAAAGTAAATCTTGAAAATCCTTATTAATTGATAAAGGTGTTTACCTGTTTTCCGGCTTGTGAGTTAGGACTGCTATATAAATCTATGATTTCCGTACATGTTATTATATTATCATTCGACCACTAGCAAGTGTTATAGTTGACCTCTCGTCTCTACTTCTTCGAGATTAGATAGGATACTTGCTGAGTACACGTTGTTTTCGTACTCATACTACACTTCTGTGTATTTTTGTTGCACAGGTATATGTAACTCAAGCGGCCTACTGGGCATAGCAGCACAAATGATTCTGGGACTAGGTGAGTGGCATTATTCGAGGCAATCCACAGCTAGTATAGTCCCTTCAGTATATTGTATTTACTTCTTGTCCACTGTATTCCGGACGGATGTTGTATCTTATTTTCTTATCAGTAGATGCTCATGCACTTGTGACACCGGGTTCTGGAGTGGTTTTGAAATATTTTATAATAATTGCTTATTATTTAAATTGAATTGAAGCAGTTATCTTTTTAATTATGAAAAATTGAAGGAAAATCTTACTTTTCAAGATTGTTTAAAATGAGAACTTCATCAAGTAATTTGAGTTGGCTTGCCTGACAGCAGTGTCCGGCGCCATTACGGCCCTTAGTGGATTTTGGATCGTGACAATATGGTATGAGTGCACTAGGTTCCTAGGGTCTCACGAGTCATGAGCAAGTCTAGTAGAGTCTCGCAGATCGGTACGAAGACGTCTATACTTATCCTCGGGAGGCTGCAGGACTGTTAGGAGTACTTCCATTCTTGATTCCTCATCGTGCGATTTGATTTACTTGAGGCTTATGCCCTTCGTTCCTACTCAATCTTACCCGACACGAAGCGCTTAGTATAAATCGAGAATTGAAGAACCATAATGGTACTACAGAAGTGATACGGGATGTTTCTCCCGGTATAGCTGATCGAATTATTATCGTCGCTTGGTAGAAGAATATTTTATTGTTTCATCCCAGTAGCGGTACTTCTGAGAGCTCTGAGGTTAGGCATAAGTTGCCATGATGCTTATGAACGATTATTGCGCAGTATTGATATGATGGTAGGATATTGCCTACGTGTCGGGGCAGTGAATGACTTGAAGGGAAGTTTACTCAGTGTGTGATTCAGAGATTTAGTATTTTACTTCCGACAAGGGAAAGGCAATCGAACTAAGAACGTGCAGATTTGCGATGATGGGGTAATGAGGCTTGGTATTTGCAAGCGTGGAGGAATTCTTATTTGTGATGAGGTGTCATTGTCCTTGATGAATGTACTAAACTCGCCGGTGTTATGACCTTCTACAATTCGCCGTTGGGGCAAGCTTTTGGGAGATAGTATCGAAAAATGCGGCAGTTAGATATCACCAGGTAAGGTGGTTCAAGATTGAATCGGCATTTCGAAGTTAGATGTTATTCAAGGCAACAGCTGAGCAGCAAAGGATTAGGAATGACATGTGGGAAGTGTCATGTGGTGTTTAAAATTTATCTAAGGTCGAGTATAAGAGGCCAACGGCCTAGTGGTTGATTAAGGGGATGAGTTCCACCAAAGTGGGAGAGTGGCGGAGTTGCATATGGGCTTTGCAGTGAGATGACCATGTACCTTAAGTAGAGTTTGGAGCGATATGTGAATATTAGTGATTTGGTCATTGGGTTCTACAGATCTAATTTGAAGTAGGGGTTCTTGTGCGGCGGGATATTTGATATAACGGAAAGGAGCCGCTTAAATGAAGAAGGATGCAACATAACTTTGAATTGGAAGGATGTTGCCGCACATTTAATTGATGTCCACGGGGGATGAATGGACTTGTGCAACTGGAGAGTGAGCTCGGACTCAGGATGGGTTATTGATGTCGTAGTGATTGTACCCCGTGTAGCAGCGTTGGAAGATTCCGGGGAGTGATTTCCACAGGTGGGTTATTCCCTGTGAGCAGGTTAGCGGTCGCGTGGTTGGTGAAACTTCTGCGAAGAATTCTACTGGTTATACAATGAAGGGATCGGTCATGCGAATGTTGTTAATGATTCAGAGTATAAAAAGGGGGTTTCTATAGTTAGATATCGAGAATTTTGGCGGTTGATTGCGCAAGGTTATGTCAATAAGAGATTAAGAATCCCGGTGAACTCCAGAGTTGTGTAATAGTGGCTTCGAGCTAAGTGAGAGAGTCCCACTGTCTATGATTGGGTTGCATGGTTAACTACTTGCGAAGTTTCTAGTGATTAGCATACTGATGGGTTATTTCAGCTATGGGAAAAGAACATAAGTGGTAATTTGAGCAAAGGAATTATTAAAGGTGTGTTATCGTTGGCCTTATTGGCCCATGTTCAGACTTGGGGAGGGAGTCTGTTGAGTGCTTTGTTGAGAGGGTATTCATGGAGTTGATTACATTCGGGACCACGTTAGAGCGAGTGGCTCTCAGTAACGGTTCTTGTGGATTCAAGAGGTAAAATATGGTGCCTAATGATGTCGAGCTTATAGGTACGATTAAGAGTCAAAGCTTTGTAGCATCTTATAAGAAGAGGCACAAAATATTCTATGATGTTTTGACTAGCAGTATAGCATTTGGAAGTTATGAAATGGTTCATGAGATTTGAGACAGCAGGGTCTCGTGATTCAAGGTCGCTCGGGACGAGTGCTAGTAGAGTGTGGTAAGTGTTGAATGGAGTTATTATTGTTTTGATGGCAATCAAGGATAAATTGGACGAAGATAGATTGTTTAGCCATAGTTGAGTTGGCATATTGGTGGTAGAGATCATTTCTTTCAGTGTGATCAAGTTATAAGGGTGATTTGTTGTGGTACGTGTGAGGCCTGTTGGCCGCCGTAATTGATGTTATTCAGGAGTATTCTTCAGTTATGGCCCATTATGTGGGGGCTTATCCCAGAAGGGCTAGGGTGGCTTAGACCACTACTTGGATATTCACATATTCTTCGTTTATGAGAATGTACCCGTGTGTTGTTATGGTTCTCCTGAAGTGAGTCCAGTGAAAAGCATTATGTGATGAAGTGTTAAGTATTAGTGGTTCCGGAGTTATGATAAAAAATCATGTCCTATCGTATATCAGTACGTTGGGTGCAGTGAGTGGTATGAGATTTGAAGTGAGGATCAAGGTTGTAGTTCGATGTTGGCAAGGATGTCACGAGCTCGGATGAGCAGGAAAGGATTTCGACGTTTAAAGTAAGTCGGTATTATTGTCACTGTCACCTGAGATCGGTGTTTTGTAAAGAAGGCTTGCATCCTGGTTAATGATTTTGGGTCGCTTTTCAACGTTAGTATGGCTGGTGGTTTGGAGGCGCGACCCAGTTATTTATTGTGGTAGGTTGTGGGAGTGTGTCCTGTAGGAAGATTGTATAAGTATGGCAGGTAGCCACCTGATTGATTAAAGACCGAAACCAAGTATGACGGTTGTATTAATATCATTAATTTGAGAATTTATGCCTGAAGGGCACTCTGTTTATTGGGTTATGGAATGAGGAGGTTTGCTCCGGTTATGATGGTTGTTCTTATGTATTATGAGTGGAGGAGGAGTTATTAAGGGCTTTGAAAGTTAATTAGCCTAGTTCAGTGTAATAAGAATCGGCTTGAGGTCAGTGGATGGATTTAAATGGGAATATGGGCTATATATCAGGCCATAGGTGTTCATTTCAGTAATTCACTCCTTATGGAGGAGTAGTCAGGGTGCTATTTCATTGTCAGATATTTCATGCAACAATACATTGCGCCGTGTGAGTTGTGGAGGCGGCTTAAGAAATTGCTTATGTGTTGAGGATCCGCGTAAAAATGATGTTATATGAGCAAATTAGCTCTTGAGATTCAGATTGTATATCGCACCTCAGCGTGCTTGAGTTTCGTAGCTTATAGAGCTATATGTCTCCTCAGGGATGGTATTATGCACTTAGCATGCTTGTGACCGAAATTCAGTATTTCATTGTAATAAGCAAATTTAGCTCGATGTGCATCTCCTTATGTGAGATCTATGTGTGGATCGGGTGGCACGCCGCCATGGGTATGTTATTTGAATCGGGTTGCGCGCCGCAACATTGTGATGTTGAGTATAGTTTTCTATATGCTATTTTTGTATGTCTTGCTTCCTATTTTCTAAGGAAAGTCCGTATTGGTGCGTGAGATAGGTAATTCCTTCCAGAGTTCGTTTTTCTTTTGTATCGCATTCGAATTGGTAGCCTATTGGCACATTGTGGCATCATATGAAAGTTTTGGTTATATCTGGGGTGGCTTATTGTCTTAACAGTTCATTTTGGATGAGACGAGATCCTTTGATATAGGATCAGTGCAATCCGACTATATGAAGTATATTATGGAACTAAGACCATTATTTGGTTCAAAATGAGGTGATGGTTCTTGTCAGGAGTATAGACCTAATGATTTTTTGATTCGGTAGTCGGTTATTAATTTCTACACATCTCTTCTCTCATGGTGGTATTGTAAGAATTTGAGCAAGACATATGTAGGTCATGAGGTGCAATGGGAGCATCAGATTCGTGGAATTTTGATTAAATTGATAAGAGAATGTTATTGTGATTCTATGAGTAAAGGTGGTGCAAGTTGTGAATTCAGCTAAGGTATGCAGTCGTGTTTTGGGGTTGCGTGTAATTATTGATACAGTGAGCGTATGTTGGAAACAGGTCGGGCATAGAATTTTAGATGTTGGAATTAGGCTCTAAGGCTTATCCTGTTTGAATAAAAGGAAATATCCTCAGAATTTATCGAGCTAATGAGATCAACTGAGTTGTGGTAGCACGGGAAGGTGCGTGAGGTGTCAAACAGTGATTTCAGATTACTCCAGTGTAGTTGTCAACACGTTCAAGGACGAGCGTACGTTTAAGTGGGAGAGAATGTAACGACCCGACTGGTCATTTTGAGCTCTAGCACGTCGCTCATCAGTCAGAGGCTATGAGCAGCTTCATTTCAGGTATTATGACTCGTACGCACGGTCGGAATAGAATTTCGAGAAGTTCAGAGTCAATTTGGAAGGAGAATTCTCATTTCGGAAGCTTAAAGTTGAAAGAATTAACTAAGATTGGATTTTTAAGTAAACGACCTCGGAATCGGGATTTGAAGGTTCCAACAGGTTCGTATGATGATTTTGGTCTTGGGCGTATGTTTGGATCGGGTTTTAGAAGACCCATGAGTGTTTTGGCGCCTATTGTGGAAGTTAGCATTTTGGAAGAAATTTCGTAAGTTTGGCTTGAAGTAAATTTCAGTATTATCGATGTCCGTTTGGGATTCTGAGTCTGGGAATAACTCCGTATGGTGATTTTGGAGTTGGGAGCGCGATCGGAAGTGAATTCGGAGGTCCGTAGGTTATTTTGGATCCATTTGGTTAAAGATAGAAATTTGAAGGTTTTTGAGAAGTTTAACCGGGAGTGGACTTTTTGTTAACGAGGTCAGAATCCAATTCCAGAAGTTAGAGTATGTCTGTGGTGTCAAATGTGACTTATGTGCAAAATTTGTGGTCAATCGGACGTGATTTGACGGGTTTCGGCATCAAATGTAGAAGTTTGAAATTCTATGTTCTTCAAGTTGAAATGGAGTGCGATTCATGATTTCGATATTATTTGATATGATTTGAGGCCTCGAGCAAGTCTGTAATGTGTTTTGAGACTGGTTGGTATGATTGGTTGGCGTCCCGGGGGCCTCTGATGGATTTTAGGTGGTTAGCGGATCAAAAAGGGATTTCTGGAAAGTGCTGAAGCATCTGCTTCTATCATAACCGCACCTGCGGTTGGTTGACTGCAGGTGCGAGACTGCAGAAGCGGTGGGCCTGTTCGTAGAAGCGGCCAAAGGCCAGGCAGCCAAGACAGCAGATGCAGCCCTAAATCCGCAGAAGTGGAACCGCAGAAGCGGTGGGCCTGTCTGCAGAAGCGGTCTTCCTTCCACAGAAGCGTGGTCGGAGGTGTGGCCCAGGATCCGCATAAGTGGAAATCACAGAAGGCAGTGGCCTTCATTTATTTGGACTCTAGGCCATTTTTTCTCATTTTTCACTCTTTTCTTAGGCGATTTTGAGAGAAGACTTCCACCTAGCATCCTAAGGTAAGTTATCCCACATATTCTTAGTTTAATACTTGAGTTTTGGGTAGATTAACACATGTAAAATTAGTGAAATTCATGGGAATAGAGTAAAACCAAGGGTTTTATTAAAAACAAGATTTAACCACGGAATTGGTTATCAAATGGAGTAGAAATCATATATTTTTATCCTTATGTTATAAGGAACAACTTCCTTCGAAAAATTTCGAAATACGGGTTCGTGGACCCGGGGTCGGATTATAGGAACCTTGAATTTAAGGTTGGGGAATTGGTTTATTAGTTGGAATATGAACTTTTAAGCATGTATTGACTAGTTCTTACCCTATTTGAATAGTTGTGGATCGTTCGGCTCCAAATTGGAGGTTTGAGCGTATTCTTGAATCGGAATATAGGTTTCGGCGCGAGGTGAGTCTCTTTTCTAACCTTGTAAGAGTGAATTATCCCCATATGTGAGTTAATTGGTTATGTGTTCCTATTTGTGGGGGCTACATACGCACGAGGTGACGAGAGTCCGTACGTTGCTACTATTATGCTATTGTCCAGGTAGTCTAGGACCCAAGCGCATGCTATACATGGATTAATTATAAACTTATTGATGGCTTGAATTATTTAAGTCACATCGAATTAGTAAATGAATTTCTAAAAGGATTAAACGTTATTTTCTTGAATTGTTAAAAAAGAATTAGATTTTATTTGGATAAATGTTCCTCGAAAATTCTTAATTGATTGTTTGAGCATGTATCTCTATGTGTACCTGCGTCGCATGCATGATTCGCAAGCAGGGTATTTATTTATTTTACGTTGACCGCATCGCAGGTTAGTTCGCGAGCGGGGTAATAGATGCATGAATAGGCGTGCCATCGACCCTCGGCAAGTGTACAGTTTTCATTTCTATTGGAGCGGGTCGTCGACCTCGGCTTGATATGCGCATGCTTACATTGCTTGCCTGAAATATTAAATGTTGATATCGCCTTTTTGTTGCCTGATATAAATTGATAAAGATGTTGCAAAGTAAATCTTAAAAATCCTTATTAATTGATAAAAGTATTTACCTGTTTTTTGGCTTGTGAGTTAGGACTGCTATATAAATCCATGATTTTCGCATATGTTATTATATTATCATTCGACCACTAGCAAGTGTTATAGTTGACCTCTCGTCTCTACTTTTTCGAAATTAGACGGGATACTTGCTGAGTACACGTTATTTTCATACTCATACTACACTTCTGTGCATTTTTGTTGAATAAGTATATGTAACTCTAGCGGCCTACTGGGCGTAGCAACACGGATGATTCTGGGACTAGGTGAGTGGCATTATTCGAGGCGGTCCACACCTAGTATAGTCCCTTCCAGTATATTGTATTTACTTCCTGTCCACTATATTTCGGACGGATGTTGTATCTTATTTCCTTATCGGTAGATGCTCGTGCACTTGTGACACCGGGTTCTGGGATGGTTTTGAAATATTTTGTACTAATTGCTTATTATTTAATTTGAATTGAAGCAGTTATCTTTTTAATTATGAAAAATTGAAGGAAAATCTTAGTTTTCAAGATTGTTTAAAACGAGAACTTCATCAAGTAATTTGGGTTGACTTGCCTAACAGCAGTGTCCGGCGCCATCATGACCCTTAGTGGATTTTGGGTCGTGACAACCTTCTCACAAGCGGATTTAAATGTGTTGGATGAATATGATGTATTAGATATCTCATACGCGTCATGGGCATTCACTTGAATAGTTTGTTTTGTGTTTAGCCTTTTAGTGAATGAAATATAGTCTTATCTTTTACTTTTTTAGTGTTTATTGTGATATATTAGAAATGTATAAAAAGTTATTAAATTTTTTGACATTTTTCCGATAAGATTTTTTAACTTTTAAATATTTATCTCTTTTTAGTTTAGATTTTAAAGAAAAAATATAAAATTATATTTTAAAATATAATGGGCCGGCCCGTGGGTCCCGTAGCCCACATAGGACTGGGATGGACTGACCATAAGGCTTATCAAAATTGTGGGCTAGCCCAGCCTAACCCGTAAATTGCTAAAGCCTCTAATTGAATTTCTTTTAGAATATAAATCTTATCATATTTGGCATTTATTTTTTCCTTATGAGAAAGGATTGCTAATCTTTACGAAATATAAAGACCGAATAGCCAAATAGAGATGTGTACTTGCACCATTTTGTTTACGAAATGTGTTTGGGACTTTTCCAACGGGGATTGCTCCATTAGAGCTTTCTCCATCGTAAAACCTTGCTTAACATGCGCTTGTAGATATACTCTCTCTAAACTTTCATAAAATTTAAAGTAAAAAGCACTTAATAATCCCCTAATTATTATCCCACCTGTGTGATATAAGAACAATTCCATAGTTATAATGTAAATAATCCCGAACATAGCTAATTTTCCCCTCAAAAAAAAAAAAAATCAAGTAAACACAGAATAGAAAAATCCAACGTTAA
Organism: Nicotiana glauca; assembly: GCA_026770625.1. Taxonomy (NCBI): domain Eukaryota; kingdom Viridiplantae; phylum Streptophyta; class Magnoliopsida; order Solanales; family Solanaceae; genus Nicotiana; species Nicotiana glauca. Next base: position 169,812 of record MU685513.1, read on the forward strand.
TCCGGATTCTTCTTGACTTGTGAATATCCAATATCTCTTAAACTGATTCTTTTTTTTTTTTTTTTTTTAAATTATTTTCAACATCTCGTACACTCAAATGCAACTCCATCTCATCTTTTAGATCAATAAAAACATGTCTTTACTAGTTGATTTTCTTATTGATTATTAAGACCAATCCCAGTCACAGTGAGATTGAAATGGACTAATCATTTATATTGATAGGTGTTATTTCAAGTTAACAAAATGTTAGAATGCATTACAATATGCTACCTAGGTTCTTGTTCTCGAAAACCTAATTAACATATATGAGAGACTCGAGCAGCTTAATTTAAAGTATTAAAATATTAGATAAAGTTCTACAGAAAACTTAATAAATTAATAATAAAATTTGAAAACTTGAAAAGAAGATCTATCGCTTTTTGTGTTGTTATTTGATTATAATCTGATGATGTTGCTCCAAAACACACACGTAAGTATACATGATCGGTAAATAATAAAGAATGAGTAGAATATTATTTCTACGTGATAAAGGCGACAAATAGAACTTTTCTATAACGTAGCTAGTCTTTAGATAAAATTGTCAAATGAAAAAAAAAATCAAAATTTAAATTTTGGGCTTTTTGGGGCAGGGGGTTGGTGGCTGGATTTTCATTTCAAAAAGCGCTTTAATCATTTTCTTTCACTTAAATACTTGCTTAATCATTTTTAAAAAGGAAGAAATATATATAGAAAAAACTAAATATTGTTGAAAGATCGACAGTCCTTTTTAAGTAAATAATTACAAGTAAATTTTTGTTATGATTCTTCTTAAATACCTAGGCATTTCCTTTGGCTAGAACTAATTAATACCAAAAGATTTAGTTCATATATTATAAGTTATAATTGCATGATCACGAGGAAAAGAGAAGGCGAAATACATAAATGGTCCCTCCAAGTTGTCCACAACGATCATTTGAACACCTCAACAGACCTATTTATCAAGCAGACACCTCAAGCTATGTTTTAATGTGTCTCTTAAACCCTTCAAAGTGACATGGCAAAATGTGTGTACTACACTCGCCTTGCCGCAAGTGAAGCCTTTAAAAATTATATTTATTTCTTTTTCTTTTTTAATTTAACTGGTGGAGCCCACTTATGCTCCCCTTCTTCTCCAAAATTTTCTTCCACTATCTTCTCCACCTTAACCTATTAATCTCAACGCCACAATTCACCATTAGAAAATTATCAGAATTCTGTTCAGCAAAATTCTTAGAATAATCATACCGTTACCCCTTGGCCATCAGTAAGCACATCATTTGCAGCTTTAAAATCCTTTCTCCTCCCAAAATAATCCACAAAGAAAGACACAACTTCATCATCAAGTTTGAAACTTTCTTTGGATTTAACCCATTTGTAAAACCCTAGAACACTTCTGCCAGCATCTGGGGAAAGATTGAGTGTGGTAAGGATCAGGGAAGGCGTTAAAGTTAGGTGGGAGAAAGAAAGATGGAGTCTTTCCGGAATGGAGAGAGATTCGGCGTCCAGTTGTTTGACAAGCTCAGACGATAAAGACTGAGCAATTGTTTCTTCTTGATCCTTTACAGAATCGGATAAAAAGGGTTTAAAACTTGTGCAATATAGTGAAAACAGAAATGGGTCATGGGGCAATGATGAAGTGAAAATGTGGGTTTTGGAAAGGGAGAATTGGGAACAGGGAAGGTGGTGGGATTGATTAGTCGCCGACAAAGAAATACAGCGGCGGAGCAGTGTTCGAAGGTGGAGGCGTGTTAAGAATCTACGCATTTTCACTATGTGCAGTGAGTGAGAGAGAAAGGGAGGCGACTATGGCGGGGGATCGGGAATTGCAGTTGGGTCTGTTTGGGCAGAAGTTGGGTTTAGGGTTTTTCTTTTATTTTTTTAGTTTATTGAATTTCTTTTTAAATTATTTTTTATCATTTTAATTCAGCATTACACATGTTATTATCTTATTGGTTCATTTACCACGTAACCAACGATTGCATTTCACGCTTGTGATCTGTTGAACGAAGGTGTCCAAATGACACACATATATATTCGGTAAAGTATCTAGTTGGATCACTACTAAAAAAACCAAGGTTTAGCGACGGACAAAATCTGTAGCTAAACAGAAAAATCCGTCGCTAATCTCATTTAGCGATGGATTAGCGACGGATTATCAAAAGATTCTGCTAGCAACGAGCATTTTAGCGACAGATTAGCGACGACGTTCGTAGCTAATTTCAGTTTTTTTTGTAGTAGATATTGGATAGTTGAGGTGTTCAAATGACCGTTGTGGACAACTTAAAGGGACCCTTTATGTATTTCGCCAAAAGAGTATGCTAACTTAAGTTGGTCTTCAAAATGTTAATTTATACATAAAACTTCTATAAACAACTCGATAATGTTCTCTGTGCTGTACGACCTCTTTCTTTTCTTTTTTCCTTTTTTGTTTAATACTAACTCCTACAATCTGTACACCTTGTCAAATAAGAAGTCTTAGTATACTGTATTTGTAAAATAATTCTGAAAATATAAATGAATATAAACAGAAATGGCAGAAAACCAATTCGAGCCACTGAATTCACAGTGTTTCCTTAAGAAATTTAATCCCCTCCTAGTACCCAAGGTTATGGATTATTTCCTCCCATGATAGTACGAATTACATACTGGTGTAGTGGTACTTCAAATCCCAGTATTTCAGCGAACACAAAGTTCGGTAGCAAATCACACTTACTATTTCTTTGTTTGATTCTAAAAGTATGCAGAAGAAGGAGGAGAAACTCAGAAAATGGCATAAAAATTCTAAGTAGAATAGCCTTGTATTTATAGCCAACGTTGAGCTGAAATCTGAAGAGGTGCAACTCTTCAGAATGGTTGTTTATGCAAAACGGCCACAGCATAAATGTCATTACATAAATGGCTATTTACTCAATAATAAAGAGGAAAAATTGAAGAGGGTAGTTAATTTTCTGTTACCAAAACAGAAAAACGGATTGGAGGATTTAATATTAATATTTATTTTAATATTAATATTCTGTTATTGAAAAAAATATTTAATAACATTTCTATTAATATTTTACAATTAGTAAATAAGTTTGATCCAAAAAATTAATCAATTAATGATTTGACCAAATCCAAATCCGAATCCGAATCTAAATCCAAAGCCGAAGCCGAGCCGAGCGAGTGACGACGATGACGACGCGAGGCTTGCCTTCTTCTCAACTCTTTAAGAGCTAGAAGAAGAGTAGTTGCTTATATACCCATAAAAAAACATCTTCCTCTTCCAATATGGGACAATGTCCATTGCCAAGGGGGAAAACTTAAAATTTCACTCAAAAATTTCATTTTTCTCCATTTCTCATTCACCATTTTTTATGTATTTAATATATTAAACATAAAAAACTCAACAATCCCTCACATGAATGGGGAATGGCTATATCACGGAAGTATGCATAAAAAACTGTGTGATTCGCAAGCAAGGATTAATTGCATCTGTATAAGTAGGTTTCCCTTTGAACTTTCCGTAGTGAACTTATGTCGAATATACTCGATCAATTGGTAGATTTGATATCTTTGAACCGTCGAACTTAGGTGTATACCTAGACAACCATAAGTCACACAACTGATAACTAGGGATTTTGTAGTATTTTATGCTCCTTCTTGCTTACGCTTTGGTTATAAATTATTACAAAATAGTCCCAAAAGGCTCATATGTGTGCTTGTTTGCAGGTTTAATCGACAAAGTGACGAAATGTCAAAGTTTGACTCAAAAGGAGTAAAACCTGCTCAAGTATAAAAGACAAGGCAAACTGAGGGCAAAAAGACCTAGTGCGGCCGCATTCGACTTTGTGCGGTCTGCACTAGGTAAATTCAGAGAGATGCAAAACCAGGCTTCAGGCAACGTGACCGCAGTACACATTGTGCGGTCCACAGTGAAGGCTCCGTGGCCGCACTACCACTTTGTGCGGTCTGCGGAAGGGAGATTCAGAGAGTTAAAATTTGCCATGGTTCAAGCTGCGCGGTCCGCGTTCAAACTTGTGTGGACCGCGTTAGAGACCTCCGCGGTCGCGGTCCACGGAGCCCAAGTTCAGAGAGCCCAGATTTGAAGTCCAAGAGCCTAGTGCGGCCGCAGTCCATTTTATGCGGCCCGCACTGACCCAACTGGGGTATTTTTATCCAGTTTTTCCAGCCTAGTATAAATAGAACTTTTACCATTTTTAGATCATCAGTTAATTCCAGACTTTGAGTTGCACTCGTGAGACTCATTTTATAGCCATTTTGGGCACTTTAGCTTAGTTTTAACGTAGATTCTCTTGCATTTACTTTAGTGTTAAATTAATATGTCATCTTCTTCATCTATTTCTCTATTTTCTTGTTCAAGCATAAGTAGCTAAGGTTGTGGCTCAACCCTAGCATGGTTAATTGATGGGTGTTGTGATTTAAGATTAGATTGATATAGGTGTTTGTATCTAGGTCACTTTATGGTTTAATTTATGAAGTGGTGGTTGCAAACACTGGTTTGTGCTAAGCTAATTTGGGTTCATCTTGAGAAAGAGAGCCTAAGTCTCCAAAGTTGACCCAACAAGGAATTGGGATGGACTCAAGAGATTTGATAGTCTCAATTAAAGGGTTAAATCTCGATAGAGTAATTACCCGAATTGAACCCTAGTTGCTTGAGCTAATTTTCCTACCCATTTATTCTCGAGAGAGCCAATTGGGCAAAATCAATCTCTCTACCGAGAGGTGTGAGAGTGGGTAAAATTGTGCAATGGTTATACATATTTTTCCAATTATGTCAATCGAGCCTTAGAAGCAATTACTCATCAATTAGCCACCTAGGTGAAAGTCACTACCCAAGTGCCCTTTAAACCATTAGATACAACCTTAGCAATTATCTCGTAGCATAATCTAGTTTCAATTAGTAGTTTGATAATAGTAGTTTATAATTGAAAACTCAAAAATGTATGGAAGTGATATTTGGAACAAACACGCAACTCTATTCTAAACAGATACCCAACTTCAATTTCTAACTCTCTGAGGAATTTGATCCCGACCCTCATATCGGGTAAAAGCTATTGTGATCCTCTCTTCCTACTTTGTAGTAGATTGGATTTGGCTGTGATCACTTTTTGGCGTCGTTGTTGGGGAGCTAACAGTTTTTGCTATCTATTTAGTTAGTTTTGTGTTTTGTTCTTCTTTCTTTCTTGATTACTAAATTTATTTGCGTTTATTACTCAGGTACCAATGGCTCTCAATACTAATGACCCTCTTGGCAACGTGATTGCGGGGGAGGAGGTAGATGATCTTGATCAAGATGAGGTTCCTATATTACCTCAAGCTCAACGTAGAGGCCGTCAGGCCAATGCAAATGACAACAACAATATTCCAAACCCTCCTCCGCCACTGCCAAGAGTGGCTCCAAGAGTCCTCCCAAATCAAGGATATGCGAGTGCCATCGTTCCTCCCCGAATCCGGGCAGGGAACTTTCAAATCACAAATGTCATGTTGACCTTGCTCGAGTAAAGAGGGTATTTTGCGGGCGCCTCTGATCAAAATTCCTACAAGAACTTAAAGGGGTTCTACATGCTGGGGGAGCAAGCAAACAAATATGTCTGAAGATACTCTTAGATTGAGGCTTTTCCCATTCTCTCTTCGGGGTAAAGCATTGGATTGGTTAGAAAGGATCCCCAATCATTCCATCACAACGTGGGATGAATTGGCTGACCATTTTATTGCCAAATTCTTTTCATCCGGACACATGGCGGCACTTCGAGATGAGATATTGGCTTTCAAGCAAGAACCAATGGAACCTTTGCATGAGATATGGGAGCGGTTTAGAACTATGGTGAAAGAGTGCCCTAATAATGATATGGCCGAAGTGATGATTCAACAAACCTTTTATCGGGGCATCAACACCACTAATTAATGCATTGTAAACCAATTGGCCGAAGTCAACTTTATGAAGCTTCCCTACAATGAAGCTTGTGATATTTTGGATGAAATGGCGGACACTTCTTCGGCATGACAAAGTAGAGTGAATGTGTCCCAAGGTGACCCCACGGTCATCCATTTGCACAAGGAATTGCATGATCACAGTCAAGCTATTGCTGAGCTTACTATTACTATGAATCAATTGGTGAAGGCGCAATCGCAACAAGTCCAAAATTCTCGCCAAGCCAACCCCATGGAAGGAGTAAATATGTTTAAGAGAAGGCAAAGAGGGCAACAATCTCAGGGGAATTTTGATCAATATGATGATGGTGGTGGTTTTTCAAATGAGTGTTATGATGGACCAAATGAAGAGGTACAATATGTGAACAATTTTCAAGGCAATAGAGGCAACTCTTCAAACCAACAATGGCGACCCCAAGGCAATTGGGGCAATCAACAACAAAGTGGTGGTAATTGGAAAAACAACAACCAAGGCGGTAATTGGGGGAAAAACAATCAAGGCAACCAAGGGAATTGGAATGGTAATAACAACAATTATAACAACAATGGTCAAGGCGGGTGGAACAACAATGGAAACCAAGACAACCGGGGGAAAGGCTTTCAAAGGCCCCCGATGTACCAACAACCGAACAATTCGCCTCCGTTTCAATATCAAGGTTATAGTTCTTCGGGTAATGATATGGGAAGAATAGAAATGATGTTCGAATAAATGATGAAGAAGAACCAAGATTCCGATGCTCAGTTGGCTTCACACAATACCTCTATCCGGAATTTGGAGGTGCAAATTGGCCAAATCTCTCAATTGTTAAATACTTGCCCTAAGGGCGCTCTACCAAGTGATACGGTAGTGAACCCAAAGGGTGGGAACCATCATGTGATGGCGGTTACAACAAGAAGCGGGAGAGGCGATGATGTAAATGCCTCGAAAGAAAAGCAAGTTGTGGATGATGATGTTGGGTTCCAAGAAGATGTGAGTCCTTTTATAGTTGAAGATTTGGTTAAGAACAATGTGAACAATAAAGTGAGGATAGATATTGATGAGGCCGAGGTGGAAACTCAAGATGCCGTAAACCTATCTAGAGAACACGTAAGTGACATGCCCGAGCCGATGGTGCCCAAAGCCAAGGCATATTTGCCTAGGCCACCTCCACCTTATCCTCAACGGTTCGCAAATCAAAAGAGTGACAATCAATTCAAAAAGTTCATTGAAATGATGATGAGCCTTACGATCAATGTGCCTTTGGTGGAAGCCCTTGAACAAATGCCGGGCTATGCAATGTTTATAAGGATTTGGTGACGAAAAAAAGGTCGATGGAGTGTGAAACAATTAAGATGACTCATCAAATGAGTGCTATCATACATTCTATAGCCCCAAAACTTGAAACCCCGCAGCTTTTACTATCCCTTGCACTATCGGAAGTGCGAATTTTGCCAAGGCCCTTTGTGACTTGGGGGCTAGCATAAATTTGATGCCTTATTTGGTCTTCAAGACTTTGGGAATTGGGCAACCTAGGCCAACATCAATGAGACTTCAAATGGCAGATCGATTAATAAAGCGACCCTTGGGCATAATTGATGATGTGCTTGTCCGAGTGTACAAGTTTATATTGCCGGTCGACTTTGTCATTTTGGATTTTGAAGTGGACTTTGAAGTCCCAATTATTCTAGGAATACCTTTCCTTGCAACGGGGAAGGCATTGGTTGATGTTGAAGCGGGTGAGCTAACTTTCCGAGTGGGAGATGAGAAGGTAGTCTTATATGTTTGAAAATCCATGAAGCAACCCAATAGCACCGAGGTGTGCTCATTTGTAAACATTGTCACGACTGTGATAGTGGATGACACAAGTTCTATGATTAATGTGGAGGATCCCCTTGAGGCCGTGCTTCTAAATCTTGATGTTGATGATGATGCTAGTGTCACACCTCTTTTTTACGGCGCTTTACATACTCCGGCGAAAGGGAATATATATATATAAGCGTAAAAAGAGT
>MDKF010480197.1:0-30246 GCA_026770625.1 Nicotiana glauca
CTAAACTTGAAAATACATCGCCTCCACCTTGATGAATTTCTTCATCTTGAAACAAGTAACAACACAAACAATAAGTCGCATCTTCTATCACACTGTACTCCAACCAATTACTATATTTATCAAACCATTTATAATTGAAATGACGCTTTAAGCCCGAAAAATCTCTTTGAGGAAACTTATGATGTCGGGGTTGGCAAGGACCTCTTCGGAGATATTCTCTTCTAATCTCATCACGCTCATTTGGATGATAATCTCTAATGGGTATTCTCTCTCTTGGATCAGTCGGTAAAGAATCAAGATCTATTCCTTGTCTTTGTCTTTAAGAGGATTGGGGTTGCTCTTGGTTCAAATTTTGTTCCACAAGAGTAGCAATTGGAGAGGATGAACTTGGTTGTGGCAACTTGGAAGATACTGGAGGGTAAAATCTCTTCATTGTGACATAAACTGGATTATCAAATTAGAATTAGAATTAGAATAATAATTTTGTATATGTTTAACCTTAAATTTAAACTAGAAGAATTAATGCAGACAACGCAAGTAACTATCTCAAACTAGACTTTTTATACTTTCATTATACTCAAACTGAAAAAGGATTTCTCACTCAAAAGTCAAAACCACCAACAACAATCTGAAATTTTCCATAACTAAAGAGAACAAGTGCTTAACTTCTCAATATATGCAAATCTATTAATCTCAATTTCTCATCCAAAACCCATTAAAGCAATATGAATTTTTTTCCAAAGCATAAATTACAAAAATCAGCAAAATAAGCAAGTGAAAAACCTGATGGAGGAGAGGCGACCAAACGAGAAGCGGCAGTGGCTTATGGCTAATGGAGGAGACGACTATTAAGCAATATTCTTTGAAATTGAACAACAGTCAACAAAGAGAAGAAAACACATAAAGGTGAAGGAAATTTATTGGAATTAAATCTTTATGCAAGAGAGGAATAATTATAAATACTACAAATTGAAAAACTAGAATTTGTTCTTATTGATCACCTGAACTTTTAGTTAGATAGCAAGATGAAGCCCTTTTGTCTTTGAGGGAGATGACATTCTCGGCAGGGGCTAATGGAGGAAGGGATTTTCTTTGAAATTGAAGAGAGAGAGAGAAAGAATGAGGGGGAGGGGTCCCTCTGCTTTACAAATTTTCTTTGAAATTGAAATTGACCGATAAGTCTAATTCTTTGAAATTGAAGAGAGAAAGAGAAAGAATGAGGGAGAGGGGTCCCTCTGCTTTAGAAATTTTGAACACTTTATCTCCCTAATCAATGAAAATGATGAAAAAGTCGTGACCTTCTTTTTAAAAAAAAATTTTTGAGGCTGTGTGTGAATAGCTGGATTCGAACTCAAGACCATGTGAAAAATTTGAACCCTCTTAACCAGCAGGCTAAGCAATTTTATTGTTTGAAGTGCGTTCAAAATTATATTTATACCTTTACTTTTCTGAAGACAAAAAAATATACCTATATATACAGTGTTATTTTTCGGCGAAGCGGGTTCATGTGAACCCTCTTGACTCCACGTGGGTCCGTCCCTGATATTAACTATAAGTGTAGTATCCCAAATAGAACATGGGTTGGGGAAAAGATGCCAAGAGAGATTAGCGAGTGAGGCCATTTAACGGAGCTTGTTTGGATTGGGTAACAGAGTCCTATTTGAGGTAGTGGATTTTCTTTTTCAAAATGGTAGGGTTCCAAATGAAATCTCTTTGGATTTTATCAATTTGTTTGAGTTTGAAAAAGAAAAGTAGGATATATTACATTGAGTGATTTGAGATGGAGTTAAAGGTTGATCCAGTTGATGTTGTTCTCCCCGGAATAGAAAGAAAGTTGATTTTCCAGCTATTAAGTTTAGAATTCATGTTATCAATGATGTAGCATAAGTAAGAAGCCTTAGGTTTGTGAGCGAGGGTAGGGAAGCCTATGTATTTTCCAAAGTTCTCACTAATTTGATATTAACAATAATTGCAAGGTTATTTTTGGTTTGTGTGTCACAATTTTTGGAAAAGATTATTTTGGATTTGGTAGTATTGATTTTTTGCCTAGAAATTTAGGAGAAGAATAAGATACATTATTTTATAGTGCTGTCACGATCCAGATTTTTCACCCTCGGGAGTCGTGATAGCGCCTACTCGTAGAAGCTAGGCAAGCCACGAAAATTTAAAAATCTTTAACCCTTTCATTTTTAATGCTTTTTAAATATTTGTAGTAACTAGTGATAAACAATAATATAATAGTGGAAGACGAAAATTTAAGCGGAAGACTTAAGCACATATAATACCAAAATTGATATGAAAAGCCAACATATGTCTCTATCCAAAAACCGGTGTCACAACATTCACAGACTGTCTATGATTACTACATACAAATGTCTGAAAGAAAGAAACTCGGTCTGTTTCGGATACAAATGATAGCAGAATATAATAGTAGATAGAAGAGACGTCGGACATACGGACGCCTGCAGGACTACCTCGGGATCTTTGTGGACTGAAGGCTGGCTCTCAAGCTACTTCTGTTGTCCCAGAGATACCTCGGTATCTGCACAGAGTGCAGAGTGTAGCATCAGTACAACCGACCCCATGTGTTGGTAAGTGCTTGGCCTAACCCCGACGAGGTAGTGACGAGGCTAGGACCAGACTCCAGATAGACCTATGCAGTTTTATATATATATATATATATATATATATATATATATATATATACACACACACACACATTACACACACACCGAAAAAATAAACTAGAACAAACAATTAATGTTGGGAAGGGGGAATAACAGATAAAAACTGAATCTCAAGAGAATCATAGGAAACTAAAATTCAACTTCTAACAGGGATAAGGAAAACAAAGGCATATTTCACTTTCGGTTCATATCTCGTTGCAGGCGTGCAATCCGAATCCATTTCTCATATCTTGTGGCAGGCGTACCACTCACTCCCATTTCATTATATCTTGTGGTAGGCGTATCTGCCTTTCCCATTTCATTAAATCTCGCGGTAGGCGTACCACCCGCTCCCCTTTTATTAAATCTCGTGGTACGCGTACCACCCACTCCCATTTTATTAGATCTCGTGGTAGGCGTACCACCCGTTCCCATTTACAAGCCAACATAAAATCACAAGGAATCCTAGCAAGGGAACAAAAGCAATATAATAACTTTCCGGCAAGAGAATAACGAGATAAAAACAAACATCCCGGCAAGGGAGAATCAACTATAACCAATCCTAACTCAACTCCTACTCAGATCAATTAATACCAATACTCAATCATAAATAAAATTCACGAAAATAAATTCAATCTTTGCCCAATATCGAGAATCATCAATTAAAACATCCGTAGTATCATTTAAGAACACAACAACTATCAATTTAGGACTCACGGTCATGCTCGACACCAACGCATAGATACTCATCACCATGCCTATACGTCGTACTCAACAAGAAGCAATTAGCAAATAGGACACAACTCCTAATCCCTCAAGCTAAGGTTAGACCGGATACTTACCTTAAACTTCCTCGGCCAACTCAAGCCTCAAACACTGATTTTCTTTTTGAATTCGGCTCCAAATCAATCATATCTAGACATAATCGACTTCATAACATCAATAAATGCTAAACAATTCAATTTCAATACCAAATTATAGCTTTCTAATAATTCTTCCCAAAAACCCAAAAATCGACCCCGGGCCCGCTTGGTCAAAACACGAGATTCGAACCAAAATTCGACCCCCCATTCACCCACGAGCCCAAATATATAATTAGTTTCAGAATTCGACCCCAAAACGAGGTCTAAATCACAATTAACTAAAAAGCCCTAACTCTACCCAATCCCTAATTTTCTACCATTAGTCTCGTGTTTTAGGCCTAGAAATCTGGTGGGTGTTGATAAAAATGGAAGATAACAAGTTAAAAATTACTTACCCAAGAGGTTATGGTGAGGAAATGCTTTGAAAATTGCCTAAGGGCTTTGGAGAAGAAGAGGTTTATGAAAATTTATGAAAATCCCGTAAGTCTTCTGTTTTTGAGACTTTAAAATAACTGGGGAAAAATGTTCTTCGCGTACAGACTCATCGCATTCACGATGAGTCCGGCCGGTAGACCTTCGCGTTCGCGTAAACGGGCTCGCGTTCGCGGAGAATAATCTCCTCGAGCCCTCGCGTTCGCATCCAATGGGTCGCGTTCGCGTAAGACAAATGCCCCACCCCCGCCCAAGGCTCAATTAGCCTTCGCGTTCGTGTGTCTAGGACCGCGTTCGCGAAGTGATAACCCCCAAACCCTCACGTTCATGACCTATGCTACGCGTACACGTAGAAGGTAATTCCTTCATCATATTTTACCCATAGCTTTCGCGAGGGCCATCCCGCGAACGTGAAGAAGAAAATATCAGTACACCAGAACAGCTGTTTTCTACAACTTTTCTTAAGTCCAAAACTTTCCGAAATACATCTGAACACACTCGAGCCCTCGGGGCTCCAAACCAAATATACGTACTAACTCAATAACATCATGAACTTAACCGCGCGATCAAATCGCCAAAATAACACCATTAAAAATGAATTAAACCTTAAAATCAATTAAATATTTCGAAACTTCTTAAACCTCAACTTTAACAATTTAGGTCCGAATCACATCAAATGACATTTGTTTTTCACCAAATTCTACAAAAACGTCTTAAATCATATATAAGACCTGTACCGGGCGTGGAAACCAAAATACGGGCCTGATACCATCATGTTCTAATCAAATTTCATTTCAAAATACTTTAAACAATTTCAGAAAATAACTTTCTTTAAAAATGCATTTCTCGGGCTTGGGATCTCGGAATTCGATTTCGGGCATACGTTCAAGTCCCATATTTTTCTACGGACCCTCCGAAACTGTTAAATTACGGGTCCGAATTCGTTTGACCGTCACCCAACGGCTATTTTGCATGAATAGTTCTTTTTTGAGCATTTTTATTCAAAAATAACACTTTTAGTATTTATTAATTTAGTTTTTTGAAAAACTATAAGTATACCCCCTTCTTCTTCATTCTTCACTCATCTCTCAATTCTCAAACCCAAATTTTCAATTGTCATTCTCTCATTCTTCACCTAAATTGCAATCAACTATTTGACTCTCATTTTTTTTGAAATTTTATTTATGATATTGTTTGAAGTTTGAACTTTGAACTTTGAACAATTGACATTTCTTCATGGTAACATCGGAGTGGCGAAATACAATTTCAACACTTCAAAAACTATCAAGTGTTCCATTTATATCACTAATAGAAATCCGTGAAAAAATGAATACAAAAAGCAATCAAAGTTGGTCGCTTATAGGTCAAAAAGCGACCAAACAGGCCTGGTTGATATTAAGCTGGTCCCTTTACCTTAGGGACCAAAGTTGGTCGCTAATTAGGTAAAAGGACCAAATATTCCGGGTAAAAAAATAGCGACCAACTTTGATCGCTTTAATATTTTAATAGTATAATTTTAACGATAAAAGTTGGTCTCCACATGTAAATTATATTTTATTTATTTATTATTAATCATAAAAAAGTGACCAACTTTGGTCTGTAAAGAAAATATTATATTTTAAAATCTGGAAAATAGAGACCAAAGTTGGTCGCTTTATTATTAATTTTTTTTTAAAAATAAGCGACCATAGTTGGTCACTAACTTCAAGAATTATTTTTTTTAATTATAAGCAATCAACTTTGGTCGCTATATTTTCAGAAATTATTTTTTAATGGAATATCAACCAAAGTTGGTCGCTTTTTGAGAAATCTGGGTTAATTAGCAATAAAGGTTGGTCGCTATGGCCCATAAATTATTTTTTTTAAGGGAAAAGTGACCAACTTGCAATCAAAGTTGGTCGTTTTTCTTGGTATATTTTTGGCAGAAACTGCCTGTTTTGGCAGCTACACCACCGGCCAGCTTACCAAAATTCCTAAATAGGCATTTTATGCCAACAACAACAACAACAATCATAAAAAGCAACAACAACAATAAACAACAACAACAACAACAACAATCATAAAAAGCAATAACAACAATAAACAACAACAACAACAACAACAACAACATTAAAACCAACAAACTATAAAGTTCAATAGAATTAACACATTAAGCTATCCAAACTAAGTTAATTGTTATTACAAGCCCATTAAAAAGCCGATTGTATTTGTCTAGTTGAAAGTGTATAAAATTCAAGGATGGTCTCTTTCTTCTTCTTTACCCATTCGGCCCTCGACCAACCTTTTTTGATCCGTCTTTTTCTTCTTCTTGACAATATGAGTCTACTTGAATAGCTCATCTTGGTTCATCAGACGCCCCAACTTCTTTTCCTGAAAACTCATAAATTTTAGTTAATAAACAGAATAGATATACTTTAAAAATTAAAATAAATTAAGAAATTACGTACCATTCTTCTTTTTATTGTCCCTGGGTTGATCGCACCTCCAGTATGCAAGGACCCTCCCTTCTCAGATGCACGAGCTTTCTTTCCTTTTTAGCTCTTCTCTATGAACTCTGCGGTAAGCCATTGCCTTTGCAAATCCTCCCATAAATTCTGAAGCAACCAGCCAGGCTTCTGGTTCAACTTTCTAGCTTTGGAGAAACAATGCGACAACCGCTTGCGAGCCTTGAGATGAAAATTTGCAGCCACATCCGTGCTATAGCGGTGTTCCCATACACACTTGCTCTGTTTTTCAATAGTTAAGTATTATATGGAAATATCATATTTAGATGAAAATATCATAAAATCTATATTCGATATATTCTACTTAGCTTTTATTAGCTAATAATTATCCAAAAGTTAAGTGCATTAACAGCTTATAATATATATATATATATATATATATATATATATATATATATATATATATATATATATATATATATATATATATATATATATATATATATAGAGAGAGAGAGAGAGAGAGAGAGAGAGAGAGAGAGAGAGAGAGAGAGAGACACGCACTATGCACTAAGTATTAGTGCATTAGCTAATATTATTATATTGAATATAATATTAGCTAATAAAAGCTAAGTATTAATGCACTTAACTTTTGAATAATTATATATTAATGCACTAAGCTTTTATCGAATATATATAAAAGCTATATTCGATATATATAAGCTATATTCGGTATAATATTAGATAATGCACTAATATATATATGTGTGTGTGTGTATATACACACACACACACACACACACACACACACATATATATAGATGGAAATATCATAAATATAAATAATTGTACTGCTTAAAAGAATATTTATACCTTAAATTGATTGAAAATTTGCTCATTCAGGGAGAATGGGAATTCACTCCAAGTCGCATAAGGGCCATCATAAAGCTTTCTGGTGGCTTTGGTGATTATCCTTGTAGTAATATTACTAGGGATGAACCCTGCAATTTAATAAAAAAATACATTAATATCTTAGTAAAACTGTGCAAAACAATAAACGTAAAAATAACAAATAACTCTTACCCATCACCCTCAGGGACTATGATGATCCTGCCATATTGATTATAATGAACCTCCTCGTCATTATCGACATCACCGTCTGAAGTATGTATATCAGAGGCATGTGTGGAAGGTGTGTGTGTGGGGGGGGGGGGTCAGTGCTAGTATCTCGCAGTCGAAGGCCTGAAATAGATGGAGTCCCAGATGAAGATGGCTGCGAGCCCTATGACTGCAATATAACTGTATGTGCCGCAAGTGGATGTGACACTGATAGCTGTGACCCGAGAGGCTGTGACACTGATGGCTGTGATCCATGTGTATGTGACATGGATCAATGCAATCCATGCGATGCAGATGGTTGCAATCCATGTTGTTGTGCGGCAACTTGACTATATGTCGGACGTACAGTCGTATGGCCATGTGACGAAAGACCTGGTGTCTGCACGAAGGTGTAGGGCTGGTGATGCTGTGGCAGCTTAGAATAGCCCTGGGGTGGAGGCAAAGACATAGGCATCTCTGAAGAGGCAGGAAAAGATTGAGTATTATCTTCTAACCTCCTCTTTGGTTTCCTAGCCTTTTCTCGACCCCGAGAACCAGTAGGATCATTGTTACCTCGACCCTTGCCTGTCATCTGCACAATATAATACATATTTAGATTGAAACATAGCTATAAATGAGAGTTATTAAAGAAACCAACTTTTTAAAGCTCATCGACGTAGAGTTCCTCGTCCGAGAATGCTTCTTCCTCACTAGTTTGAGCTTCATCAATTGATTCTTCTTCTTCGTTTTCTATAATTCTTGCTTCATTTACATCAACTTCTTCCAATATGTGTTCAGGATGTTCCAAATTATTTTCTAAAACTTCGTCCACTATTTGGTAAACACTGGAGATATTGTTTTGATATGTAACATCTAACACATTCTCGACTTCCACCCTACCCACAAGCTTAGTTTTTATTACAACTCACCAATCGGACTTATTCTGCCGCAATGGATAAGGAGCATAATACACTTTCCTAACATTATGTGAAATTATGAAGGATCATAGCGATCATACTCCCTCGTATCATTAACCTCAATTATGTTGTATTGATTGTGTACTCTTGTACCTCTTGTTGGATGTGGGGCAAACCACCTGCATCTAAAGAGTATCAATTTCTTAAATAGCCAACATGTATATTCTAGTTCTATTATTTCTTTGAGCACACCATAATAATCAATATCTCCATCTTGGTTGCCATCACCACCTTGAACCCACACCCCGCTGTTGTTGCTATTTTTATTTTTAGAGATCCTCTGTATGAAACTTATAACCATTCACAACGTACTTAGACATTGTTGTGACCTCAAGCCCAAGTCCCCAAGATATATCTTTCAAAAATTGATTTGCACCATTATTTGAATCATTTACCTACATATTGTTAAAAAGATTCATAAGTTAGTATAATTTCCAAACATTGTTTACCTACATAGTGTTAGAATATTTTAAGGAGAAACTTACAATTGTTTTGAACCACGTATCGAATCTCTTATATACAGCATCATCACCAAATTGACCCACGAAGTGACTATGACATATCAAATATTTTTAGTAGTTGCACTGAGATGTAATCACACTAATTTTTATATTTTGATAACTACTAAATAAATACTTACTTGAGAAATGGTACAACTTTGGGACAATTTAGCAACACGTGAAGTGTAGCTTATTTGACCTCCTTATCACTCAAACTTCTTTTTCTAACATCCTTAGAACATCAGCCTGGTTGATTGAATATGGACATAGGCTATAACGACCCGACCGGTCATTTTAAGCCCTAGCGTGTCGTTCAGCTGTCTAAGGCCATGATCAGCTTCATTTCAGGTGTTATGACTTGTACGCGTGGTCGGAATTGAATCTCGAGAAGTTCGGAGTTGATTTGGGAAGAGAATTCTCATTTCAGAAGCTTAAAATTAAAAGAATTAACTAGGACGGGATTTTTGAGTAAATGACCTGAAAATGGGATCTGAAGGTTCCAGCAGGTTATATGATGATTTTGAACTTGGGCGTATGCCCGGATCGGGTCGTGGATGACTCGGGAGCATTTTGGCGCCTATTATGGAAGTTAACATTTTGGAAAAAATTTTATAAGCTTGGCTTGAAGTGCATTTTAGTGTTATCAATGTCCGTTTGGGATTCCAAGTCTGTGAATAGCACCGTATGGTGATTCTGGAGTTGGGAGTGTGATCGGAAGTGAATTCAGAGGTCCGTATGTCATTTTGGAGTCATTTGGCTAAAGATAGAAATTTGATGGTTTTTGAAAAGTTTGATCGAAAGTGAACTTTCTGTTATCGGGGTCGGAATCCGATTCTAAAAGTTGGAGTAGGTTCGTAATGGCGAATATGACTTATCTACAAAATTTGGGGTCAATCGGACGTGATTTGATAGGTTTTAACATCGAAAATAGAAGTTTGAAATCCTAAAGTTCATAAAGCTTGGATTGGAGGTTGATTCATGATTTTAGCATTGTTTGATGTGATTTGTGTCCTCGAGCGAGTTTGTGATGTGTTTTTGGACTGGTTGTCATAGTTGGTTGGGGTCCCAGGGGGCCTCGGGTGTGTTTCGGGGTAGTTTTGGATCATTTCGGGTTGTGTGGTTGCTGCAGATTTTTGTTTCTTGTTTCCTTCTTCGCGATCGCGAAGGGAGTTCTGCATTAGCGAAGAGGAAGGAGGGAGGCTTCTGATTTTAGCCTTCGTGAACGCCAGGTGTAGGTCGCGAACACGAAGAAGTTGGGCTGGTTACTACGCGAACGCGAGGAAGAGATCACGAATGCGTAGAAGGAAAAGATGGGCCTGGGGTTTTGGCTTATGAGAATATGAGGCCTTGTACGCAAACATGAAGGGCTGGGTAAATGGCCTTCGCGAGCGCGAGCAACAGGTCGCGAACGTGAAGAAAGGCGGACCTGGGCTGGGCAGAATATTTAAAAATCGGGGGTTGAGTTCATTTCACCCATTTTTCTCTTGGCTTGGGCGATTTTTAGAGCTTTTGAGGGGGAGGGGTCCTTTATTCATCATGAGGTAAGTAATTTATGCTAGTTTTGAGTTAAATACAAGGTTTGTATATGGATTTAGACATGAAAAGTTGTAGAAAACTTGCGGTTTGAAGAAAACCTAGAAAATTGATATTCTTGGAATTTGACCATGATTTTGAGTATGGAATTTAGAGAAAATTATATATTTGAATTCGTGAGGATATGGGTAAAATTATTCTTCAAAAATTTTGAAAATCCAGGCACGTGGGCCTGAGGGCGTTTTCGTCAACTTTTCGATCGGGGTTAGAAATTGTTATAAATTGGATTAATATGAGAACTTTATCGTATATTAATGGATTTGCATAATCATTGGCTGGTGTTGGAGTATTGTGCATCAATTTGAGTCTTCGGAAGGGTGTGGAATGCCGGTTATGGATCTTCGGAGCGAGGTGAGTCTCCTTTCTAACCTTGTAAGAAGAAATTGTCCCATATGTGAACTAATTGGATATGTGCTCCTATTTGTGGGGGCTACGTACTAGGTGACGAGAGTCTATGCGTAGCTACTATTATGCTATTTTTCGGGTAGTCTAGGACCCAAAAACATGCTATCCTTGGATTATTTGTAAACTTACTGACATTTGATTTGCTTAAATCACATAGAATTAGTAAATGAGTTTCTAAAAAAAAGATTAAACTTCATTTTCTTGAATTTTAAAAAGAGAATTGGATTTTCTTGGGATAATAGATGCATCTATGCTTCGCGTTGTTCGACCATCAGCAGTGCACAATTTATTTTCTGTTGGAACGGGCCGTATGCCTCGGCATGATTTGCGCATGCTTGTATTGCTTGCCTTGAAACTTATTGAAGTTGTTATAGCCTCTTTTCAGCTTGAGAATAATTGTATAAATTATGAAAAGGAATCTGAAAATTTCCTATAGAAGGAAGAATTGTTTATTTGCTTCAACCTATCGAATTATAATCATGTTCATAAGAATCCACGATTTAACATATTATTGATATATCATTACTGGATCACTAGTAAGTATCGAAGTCAACCATCTCATCTCTATTTCTTCGAGATTAGGCGGGTTGCTCATTGAGTACACGTTGTTTTCGTACTCATACTACACTTCTGTGCATTTTCGTTGTACATGTATATGTAGCTCTACTGGCCTACTGGGCGTAACAGCATGGTTGATACATAGACTTAGGTGAGCTGCACTTCTCGAGGCGACCCGTAGTCAGCAGAGTCTCTTTCGATTATTTGTATTTAATTTCTGTCCTATATTGTATTCGGGACGATTGTTGTATTATTTTATTTCTTAGAAATTACTTATGCACTTGTGATACCGGGTTCTGGGATGATTAATTGGGTATCTTGTATTTACTTCCAAACACTCTTTTATTTACATGGCACATATTTTCCTTTTATCAGTAAAATTGAATGAAAATCTTGGTTTTCAAAAATTGTTAAAATTGGAATTTAATTAAGTATTTTAGTTGGCTTTCTTGACAGCGGTGTCCGGCGCCACCACGACCCTTAGTGGATTTTGGATCGTGATAACATGGTATCAGAGCACTAGGTTTCTAGGGTCTCACAACTCATGAGCAAGTCTAGTAGAGTCTAGCGGATCGGTACGAAGACGTCTGAACTTATCCTCGGGAGGCTGCAGGACTGTTAGGAGTACTTTCCTTCTTGATTCCTTATCGTGCGATTTGATCGTTGGAGGCGTATGCCTTTAATTCAATCCTACTCAATCTTATGCGATGCGAACCACTTGTTATAAATTGAGAATTGAAGAACCATAATAGTACTATAAATGTGATACAGGATGTTTCTCCCGGTATAGCTGATCGAATTATTATCTTCGCTTTGTAAAAGGATATTTTATTGTTGTAGCCCAATAGCGGTACTTCTGAGGGCTCTGAGACTAGGCACAAGTTTCCCTGATGCTTATGAACGATTTTTCCGCAGTAGCGATATGATGGTATGTTGGCCCAAGTTCAGGTGAAGTTTTGAAGAATGACAAATAAACTCAGTCATGGACCAGGTCCATCATGTGAGGCACAGTATTTATCAACCTAGACATGTGAGATACACGTGAAGGAGATAAGTCTTAGTGATCAACCAGCAATATCTCCTGAACAAATCGAAAAGGTTGCATATTGAATGAGGAAAGAAATTATCCTCATGGGAAAAGGACACAATCCGGATAAAGGATAGGGTTGGAGTTTGTATTGTTCAAGGACTCAACTTCGATGGAAGATCAGCAATTGAGTCTCAATCAAACTCTAATTACTAACTCATTAAATAACAGTGATTATTGTATTTTACAGTAATTCCACAAACGCAGAAGTTAAATAAAATTGAGAGCAAAAGACCGAGGCAATTTCGCAAGCAATTTATGTGAGAGTCAAGTGTGCATTCCTAAAGCTACTTGGACAAGATCCATTGTGTTTATTCTTATTCTAGTTCGATTGTAGTAGGTGGTTTAAAGTTGTACCTTTCTAGCTTTTGTAGAAGCAATTGTAATAGGTACTTTGAGTATTCAAGTTATAGGCTAACTTGAAGGTGTCGCAACAGTTGAGGCTGTGTGCCACACTAGGATTAGAGTTTAATCTTTAGGTTTACAAGAGTTTTGTAAATGCTGTTTTGGATCAGTAATTTTAGTGGAAGTTTGGGAAAATCCTACTGAGTAGCTGGTCATGGTTTTTTTACCTTTTGAGTCAGGTGTTTTCCACGTAAAAATCTCTGTGTTCTTTATTTTATGTACTCTTAATTCTGCAAACAGTAGTAGTAAGTACACCTAGAAGAACCAGGTCCTTCTAGAGCAAAAATTGGGTACCACACAAATCACCCCCCTCTTGTGTGGTATTGACATTTAGAGCATCAATTGGTATTAGAGCAGGTTATCCTTGAAGAGGCTAACACCTTGGAGAAGATCAACATGAGTGCGCCACCTGGGAACTGGGAAGGGCAATCCACTGCTAGGCCTCTACTTTTCAATGGTCTTGGTGGAAGAACAGGATGAGAGATTACATCATAGGGGAAGATTATAAATTCTGGGACATAGTCACTGATGGTCCCCTAGCAACCACAAAAGAAGAATGCTGAAGGAGTTGATGTGCCAAAGACAAGGGCTGACTTTACTGCTGAAGACCTAAGGAAGTGGGAGAAAAAGGCTAAGGCCGAGAAATGGCTTGTGTGTGGACTAGGTCCAGATGAGTACAGTAGGATCCAAAGCTGTACTACCGCTAAGGAGATATGGGACACTTTGCAAGTGGCCCATGAAGGAACACCTCAAGTGAAAAGATCAAGACGAATATTGCTGTATTCTCAATATGAGAATTTTACTATGAAGGAAGGAGAAACTATCCATGAGATGTATACTAGGTTCACTACACTGACAAATGAACTTAAGTCTCTTGGAAGGGTTATTCTTGAAGAAGACAAGGTTGAGAAAATTCAGACAAGGGTTCTGCTAGTTACATGGGAAAGCAAAATCACTGCCATTCAGGAATCCAAGAATATTGCTACTCTCACACTGGGTGAACTGATTGGAAATCTGACTGCTTATGAAATGAGAAGGCAAACCATGAAGATGGACACACCAAAGAAAGAGAGAAGCTTAGCTCTCATAATTGCTGAAGGTTCAGATATGGAAGATGATAAGATGGATATGATCCCTAGAGATTTCAAAAAGTACATGACAAGAGGAAAGGATTCTTCAAGAAGTACAACCTTCAACAAGACTAGATCTCTTGAAAAACAAACCAATGAGGGTTGCTACAAGTGTGGTAAGATTAATCAAATTATCAAGAACTGCCCTCAATAGGAAAATGAGTGGGAGAAAGAAAGAGTTGAACGAAGGAACAGGTTCAACCAAAAAGAAACAAAAGTTCAACTAAGGCTATGGTTGCTGCTTGGGGAGAAACCTCAGATGAAGAATCAGAAGACGAAGCTGAAGAAGAGCAAGCACTGATGGCCATCGGAGAATCAGATGATGAACAAGAGGTAAGTATTCTTCATCTCAAAGCCAAGATTAAATTCTTGTCTAAAGAAAGGTTGGCTGAGCTATTACTAGACTTCATTGATGAGTCTGAGATAATTAACAATGAAAAGGAAGTTCTGTCTAGGGAATGTGTGATTCTATAAGCAAAATAAAAAAGTCTAGAGTCTAGGGCCAATGAGAGTGATAATAAAAATGTTGAGCTGAAGAACTAGGTTCTTGAACTTGATAACAGTGTCCTAGAACTTAGGTCTGAAAACTTAAAACTAAAACTAGGAACAGGAAAGAAGAAAGCTGATCACACATATCTCACTTTAGAAGAAAATTTGGGAAAAATGAAAGATGAATTGTATAAGAAAGATGAATTCATCAAAGTCTTAATAGAAGATCTAGGAAAGGTGAAACATGAACTAGACAGAACTTGCAAGTGGAACAAGGCTTCTGATGCACTCTCTTGGCTGCAAGAGCATCACAGTAACAACAAAAGAGGACTTGGCTATGTGACTCAAGCTCCGAAATGGGACCCTAAAAGCAAGTACCTCACACTTCCTAAAAATAAAATCTGCACACACTGTGGTAAGATTGGCCATTACAAAAATGAATATAATACAAAAGAAAAGGCCAGTCAAAAGAACAAAGTTTTTGCTCAAAAGGAAAATAAGCTGCTAGGATGGGCAAGAAGGAATTTGATTCATCCATTTTCTTATAGAAAGGGACCCAAACTAGTATGGGTTCCTAAGACTAACCCCTCATTTCTTTTTGCAAGTCCAAGTGAAAGGGAGGAGCCAAATATGGTATATGGATAGTGGCTGCTCAAAACATATGACTGGGAACAAGGACTAGTTCCTTTCACTTGAGGACTTAAAAGGAGGTAATGTCTCCTTTTGGTAAAGGAAAGAAAGGTGAGATCATCGGGGTAGGAGAAGTAGGCAAAACTGATTTTCATTCCATAGAGAATGTCTACCTGATAGATGGCTTGAAATATAGCCCAATAAGTGTGTCACAATTGTGTGACAGAGGTAACCTTGTGGCTTTTACCTCCATAAAATGCTTTGTGATTAACCTTACAACTGATAAGATTGTTTTGCAGGGAAAAAGAGTTAACAATTTTTACATTGTAGATTTGTCCACTCTTACAGAAAAAATAAACTCACTTGTTTAAGTGTGTTGGTTAATGATCCCCTGCTGTGGCACAAAAGACTTGGTCATGCAAGTCTAAATCAGCTTAACCAATTAGTCTCTAAAGGCTTGGTGATAGGGCTACCTAATATCAAGTTCAAGGGAGATAAAGTTTGTGAGGCATGTGAAAGGGGAAAACAGGTAAGGTCATCCTTCAAAAGTAAGAAAATGGTAAGTACAACCAAGTCATTGGAACTGGTCCATATGGATCTATGTGGTCCAATGGGAACCATGAGCAGAGGTAGAAAGAAATATGTAATGGTGCTAGTTGATAATTATTCTATATTTACCTGGGTTCTATTTCTAACCTTCAAAGATGAAGCATTTGACATGTTTTCAGCATTTGTTTGTTCAACTCAGAAACAATTAGGAAATCAACTCGCCTCCATTAGGTCTGATCATGGAACTGAATTTGAACATTCTAAGTTTGCTAAGTTCTGTGATGAAAATGGTATAGATCATAATTTCTCTGCCCATAGGTCCCCTCAACAAAATGTAGTAGTTGAAAGAAAGAATAAAACTCTTGAGGATATTGCTAGAACCATGCTACTTTCTAGTAAATTGCCTCACAGCTTCTGGGCAGAGGCTGTAAACACTGCATGTTACATGATCAATAGATGCATGACCATAACTCTGGTAGAGAAGACTCCCTATGAGTTACTTAAACGAAGAAAACCAAACAAATCCCATCTTAGGGCATTTGGTTGCAAGTTCTATGTGCGCAATAATGGAAAAGACTCCCTAGAAAAGTTTGAACCCAGAAGTGATGAGGGAGTATTCTTGGGATATTCTTCACATAGCAAAGCATATAAAATGTTCAATAAAAGAACTTTGTGTGTAGAAGAAAGTGTGCATGTAGTATTTGATGAAACTAACATTCTTTCTGAGAGACAGGAACATGAAGATGAAGCCATTAGATTGGTAAAAGACTTGATTGAAGCATCAGCTAAGGTCAAAGTGGCACCAACAGAGGGAACATGTGATGGAACAGGGCAACCTAACGGGGGAAGAAATCAAAGAGGAATAAAATAAATTCCTTGAACGAACCTGTTCATGATCCTGTTCCTCAGCAAATGGAAGAAACATCTAGCAGAAGCCAGTTGGTTGTGAAACCTCATGTCATACATCCTTTTTCCTACCCCCGAAAGAGTATAATAAAGGGAGTTATTTCCAACGTGAAGCGACAATCGAAACGGGATTATATTATCAAAAAATTTAGAGTCGCCACTTGGGATAATTTATGGTGTCCCAAGTTACCGGTTCAAATTTTGAATCGAGAAAAAGATTGACTATGTATTACAGTCCGCGAACATAGAAATCCGGGTAAGAAATTCTGTTAACTCAGGAGAAGGTGTTAGGCATTCTCGAGTTCCGTGGTTCTAGCACGGTCACTTTGATCATACTTGGCTTATTAAATTGTTTAATTACTTATTTTAGAACCTATGTGCTTTTACCTTTTACCGCTTTTAAATTAAGAAAATTATCTTGAAACGAGTTACGCATACGTATACCCATTTGTTTAACGCGTCAAAAATCACACGAACGTATCCACAATTAGTAAAGCTTTGTTATTATTAAGAAGGTTTGGCCAAAGTTGCGTGAACGCATACCCCGATTTGTTTTTTAAGATTGTAACTATGTCACGCAAACGTGTCCATAATTACGATAATGGATTAATCCGGCTTAAAGAAATTCTACAAAATATCCCAAAAGTAAAGAAAAAAAATAAAAATTAAAATAAACATCCGAATATCCGTGAAATTCGTCTTTGTGCCTATAATATTCATTTCATTTTAATTCAACCCATGATCTAAATACTTTGTTTCGAGAGCAAATTTCCCGTGGCCAAACAACTGATTGTTTCTCCAGGATTCATTAACTAATTTTCTTCCTAAATCATTCATTTCAACTCAAATCAACTAACATTCATTAAATCAACGTAGCGTACCAACAGTAATATATTCAGCCAATATTATCCCATCGACTAAATTAGCACAAATAAATCAAAAGATAAGCATCACAATAGTATGATTGAAATTGAGATTAGAGAAATATGGACCTTCTCAAAGTGACCTTTCCAATAATAATGAATCAATCTCTGTCCATCAACAAAGTTTGACAACCAAAATGAAACTCGCCAGCAAAATTTTGGCCAAAATTTGGATCCGGACCAAAAACCATAAAGCGAACCTCGTTAGACCTCGCTTGAGCAGTGATGGAGTGAGAAGTAAGGGATGGTCCTTCCGTGGTGTAACAACAGAGATCTAGCTAGCAGTTGATGAGTTTGGAGAAATCCCTACATGATGGAGATACGATGGACTAGCCGTGGAAATGGAGGTCTCCGGTGATTATGGGATTTCGATGTTCAACACCGGCAATAATAGCGGTGGCTATGGATGTGGTCGGCAGTCGTGAATTTAACTCGATTGTGTTTTTTTGAGCTAATGGAGCATTTCCTCCGTGCGTGCTTCATTTCCCCCCTCACTCGGTTTTTCTTTTAGTTTTTTAGCTTCCCTTTTCGTGTATTAGGTTCAACAGCTTATGTCTGCAGCTTCTTGGTGTATAGGTGTTTTGGAGAAGACGATGTGGGGTGGAGGGGTTCCTGATTTTGTTTCTTGCGGCCCTCTAAATAGGGTAGCTCTCTTTTTTTTTTTTTTTTTTTTTTTTTTAGCTCTTTTGGCAATGATTTATATGTAGAGTCTATATTTATGTGCATTTTTGTGCATTTTTCCAATTAGTCCCTAGGTCTTTTTGTGTTAAGTCCTTAGGGTCCTTTTAATTTATTTTTATTCCAAAGAAGAGTCTAGAAGGGTCCCTAGGGTTAATGGACTAATCCGAATTGGGCCATGAATTGGACTCTAAAACTCTTAAAATTGTGATCCAACACCTTAATTCACTTCTTTTAAAATAAGATAAAAATACTACACAATGCAAAAACTAACACTAATTAATTGAACTAAACATGAAACTATTTTTGTATTTTCAAAATTATATAAAGATAAAAATAAGGTACTATTTTTGTATTTTTAAAATTTATGAAAAATACATAAACTAAAATATTTTTTTGTAATTTTTATTTTTCTTGTAATAAAATAAAGTAAAAGAGTCAAAATGAGTTGAAATAGCTATATTAGGTCTAAATTAACTATTTACATGCTAAAATATAAAAAGTCTTGGGAGGGTCAAAAATCACATGTCTACAGCTGCCCCTCTTTGACTGGAAACGCGAAGAGTTTTCAGACAAAGAACGACTAGACAGGTTTTTTAACCCGACCCTTATTTGGGAGAGACTAAAACTGAGAAAAGGGAAACGTGACCGAGCCCTGGTATCTGATCTGCCAACATATCCTTGACTATAAAGGAATTAGGCCACGTGTAGTTCAGAGGTGAGTGAGATGATGGAGTATGCCGAGGTGAAGAGCCAGTCGAGGTGCCGTTCTGCCGAGGTTTCGGTTCCTGTTATTACATCCAAATCAAAATAAATGAAAAAACAGCTAATCCTGTCAACTATGAGTTACAAGATTCCTATCTATAAGTCTTCTGAAGCTTGATCTCGATCTTGAATGATTCTTCATGCAGACTTTGGATTTGAACCTTGACGCTTGCTAGTTGCAGGTGCTAGTTCATTCTTCCTCAGCTTTTCGGACCAAACTCGGACACCATGCCATGCTTGTGACTTCAGTCATATCTTAAGAAGCCTACTTCTTCCATCAACTTCTGCATTTGGAATAACTTCTTGCCTTTCTCCTTTTTTCTTTATTGTGACTAACTTCTGTTGATCACCTCGGACTGTTAATTCGCATTTTTGCCGTCAGCTTATTTTATTGCTGACTTGAATTGTAATCTGAGATGCTTTCCCTTTCTCCAGGTGGACGCCTAACTACTGAACTTGAATTGTACTTTGAGATGCTTTCCCTTTCTCCAGGTGGACGCCTGACTGCTAACTTGAATGGTATTCTCGTGCTCTCCAGGTGGGCGCCTGACTACTAAACTTGAATGTATTCCCGTGCTCTCCTGGTGGTCGCCTGACTGCTGAACTTGAATGTATTCCGTGCTCTCCAGGTGGGCGCCTGATTGTTGAACTTGAATGTATTCCCGTGCTCTCCAAGTGGCCGCCTGACTGTTGAACTTGAATGTATTCCCGTGCCCTCCAGGTGGGCGCCTGACTGCTGAACTTGAATGTATTCCCGTGCTCTCAAGGTGGGTTCCTGAATGCTGAACACGAATGTATTCCCGTGCTCTCCAGGTGGGCTCCTGATTTCAACAAAATAGACAAAAACAAAGAAAAACTTCTGCCCTAGTTTAGTGGCTGGGCACATATGTGATTGTAAACTAAATCATGTTACCAAATATCAGTAAGCACTTGAAAGCTGAAACTTGAACTATACTCCCTTATTCTCCAGGTGGGCGCCTGATTCCCAGACTTGAACTGTATCCCCTTGTTCTCCAGGTGTGCTCTTGATTGCTAAACTCGAAATGTATTCCCTTGTTCTTCAGGTGGGCTCCTGATTTAAAAAAAATAGACAAATAAAAAAACATTTTATGCCCTAGTTTGGTAGCTGGGCACATATGTGAGTGTTAATCCGAATCATATTACCAAATATACATAAGAACTTGAAAGCTAAAACTTGAATTATACTCCCTTGTTCTCCAGGTGGGCGCCTGATTGACAGAAGTGAACTATATTCCCTTGTTCTCCAGGTGGGCTCCTGATTGCTAAACTTGAAATGTATTTCCTTGTTCTCCAGGTGGGCTCCTGATTGCTGCACTCTAAATTTATTCCCTTGTTCTCCAAGTGGGCTCCTGATTGCTGAGCTTGAAAGTATTCCCTTGTTCTCCAGGTGGGCTCCTGATTGCAGAACTTGAAATGTATTCTCTTGTTCTCCAGGTGGGCTTCTAATTTCAACAAAAATAGACAAACAAAGAAAATTTTCTACCCCAGTTTGGTAGTTGGGCTCATATGTGAGTGTTAACCCAAATCATATTACCAAATATCAATAAGACCTTGAAAGCTGAAACTTCAATTGTACTCCCTTGTTCTCCAGGTGGGCGCCTGATTGCTGAAACTTGAATATATTCCCTTGTTCTCCAGGTGGGCTCCTGATTTCAACAAAAATAGATAATACAAAGAAAAACTTCTGCCCCAGTTTGATGGCTCGGCACATATGTCATTGTAAACTAAATCATGTTACCAAATATCAGTAATAACTTCAAAGCTGAAACTTGAACTATACTCTCTTGTTCTTTGGGTGGGCGCCTGATTGCCAAACTTGAATTGTATTCCCTTGTTCTCCAGGTGGGCTCCTGATTGCTGAACTTGAAATGTATTCCCTTGTTCTCCAGGTGGGCTCCTGATTGCTGAACTTGAAATGTATTCCCTTGTTCTCCAGGTGGGCTCCTGATTGCTAAAACTTGAATGTATTCCCTTGTTCTCCAGATGGGCTCCTGATTTCAAAAAAATAGACAAAAATAAGAAAAACTTCTGCCCCTGTTTCAATCAAAGGAAAATCTTATCAGTTTAAAATGGTGGTTAGTTGATGGCATTCTTGCTGAAGGTATCTCCGCTGCCATGTTTTGTTTTGACCTGCTTTCCTGAACTGGCCCTGAACCGCTTGACTTTCTGACTGACTTTCAAACCCCATGACCTTTGACGGCCCAAGTGTTCTATACCCACACTGTTGTTTTACACCTCTGACCCCTTTATCTGAACCTTTGCATCTCCCACGACATTACCAAATCATTCTACCGATGAAACTTTCGGTGATTCCTTATATCCCACTTTACATCATGCTATCTTTGGTATGTTCCGGCCACACTGTCCTTTGCAATTTTGGAAGCTGGTAGTTTGGTTTGAAGTCCTTTCTTATTTGGTTTGAACAAGACTGACATTGATACATCTTAGAGAAACAGACCCCAAAAGAAATGAAATGCAATGATCTTGAGAAAACAAGACGATTTGCTAAAAGGAAAAAGAAAAAGAGACTTATCTGAGTGGAACAGCTGGCACCAATGATCATGACATGCATTTTGGATTAACCAGCCCAATATGTTCAACCAATTAACTTTCAATTGCCATACTTTGTTGCCCCAAAATCCATAACCTGATTTTTTCACCCAAACCTTAACCTTATTTATCCTGCGGTGCCCTGAAAGGTTTCCAACAACAGACCTCTCTTATTTGTTCATCTGTCAACTCACTTTCGCCTTAAGGTGACCGCGAGGGTTTTCACCAATAAGACACTCTCACTTTTTATTTTTCTCAGCTCCCATCGCCTTATGGTGCTCGCGAGAGTTTTCACCAATAAGACTCTCTTATTTTTTATTTCTCTCAGCTCCCGTCGCCTTACGGTGCCCGTGAGGGTTTTCACCAATAAGACTCTCTCATTTTCATTACTTTCCTGCTTGGACCGGAGTGTTGCCCCTGATATGAATTATCTTTTCTTGGTCGACTTGGAATTTCTTAAAGACTGATCAGAAGGTCTTTCTTTGGACCGTAATGTGGGATTTTGGATAGTATTAGAAAGAAAAGGTATCAAAGCCTCAAAACAATTCAAATGGGTTCAAAATTACAACTTTCGGAATCAGGTTTCTTACAAGAATCACAATTTCTGCCCCAGTTTCTTGCTTGGGGACTTTTGGATTTTATTTTGATGGGACCGAACCGTGAGGCTGCCTACGTATCCTTAAAAGGAATAGGTCGAATGTAGTTCATGTCATAGGAATTGTGAGCACGTGATTTTTGCCCTATATGTGAATTATTCCCAAAAATTCAAACAAAATGATTCATTTCATTATTTTGTAATTTTGTGAATTTTGTAAAATTATTTTATGTCAATTGTTTGATTTATTTGTGCATTTTTAATTCATACGAAAATATAAAAATATATTTGGTATTTGTTTGAGATTTAATTTCACATTTTAAGATTAATTAGTAGTTAAAAATTGCTTGAAAACAAAGAAAATAACGAAGCTGGTCTTTTTGCATTTTGTTTCAATTTTTCTTAATTTGTGTTTAATTAGGAATTAGGATAATTGGGAATTAGGAAATATAATTTTAGTATTAATTTGGTTTTTGATTTTTAATTTAGCATTTTATAAAATTAGGAAAATAATAAAAAATAAATACAAAATGAAAACAAAAAGGAATAAAAGAAAGAAGTGAAAACAATTGAAAAAATAAAAGGGTGGTCTTATGCCCGAATTGGGCTGTTATTCTGGCCCAAAAGGACATCCCCTCGCCCAGGCCCAAGTCTTCTTTCACCCGGCCTGCCCACCCACACCAAACGACACCGTTTAGACGAGGTAAATCTAAGCTGTTTATTTCTCATCATCCTACAATTGGCATTCACTCAGGGCCATTTAATAAAAATGTCTGAAATTAGCCATTAACCCTAGACCAATATCTTCTTCCTCCTACAGCCCCTGTAATGCCACCAGCGCTGCCGCCGGCGAATACACAACCATCGCCGTTGACTCCCAAAATCACACCCCTATACCGCCTCAACGTCCTCATCACGAATCCCCTATTATCTCCTTTCGAATCCCATCAGAGGCCTTCGAATGATCAAATTGGTGTTGTCGTCTCCGCCGCCCATCCAAATGGCCCCAAATTTACACCACTGAATGTCCTCAACTCCCCCAACCCAAATCCACAACCATTTTCCCTCAAATATCAGTTGAATGCTTCGAATTTCAAATCGAATTTTTCTGGTGGAACCCTAATCTCCCAAAGTCCTCTCAAATTCATGGTATATAACCCCCTCGCCTCCCTCACGATGTTTCTACCATTGATGATGTTCAAATGCCACTAGAAGTCACTCGAATTTTGGGATTGAAAGACAGCTGAGTGTCATGTTTTAACAGTGAGTTTTTGGCAAGTTTTGGTTTCTATTTTTGTCTCCTGCTTTCATGCTGGTGAAATAATTCTTGATTATGTTTCCTGAGTAATTGGTAACTTGATCCTGTTTTAATTTTCGGCATTAGTTTAATGTGTTTAGGTTGATTTTGTTTAGTTATGATAGTTTATTTGATCCTTATTTGTTCTAGTTCCTGAATGTAGTTGATTCTTAGTCCAGTTTGTGCTAATTTGTTAACTAGTTTGTTAATTTCTGGTATTCTTGTTTTAATTCAATCTCAGTGTAATTAGTTTTCGTAATTAACTGAATTGGGTTATAGTTGATAGTTTAGTTTGGTTATTGATTCTGTGGTTATCAATTCTGATTTGATAAGTTTGAATTAGTTTTTCCTTTGGTAGTTAGTCTGGTCATTAATTTTGAGTTCATTTACTAGACTTAATAAGAGATAAAATTAGGATTGTTCTTCAATAATTGGCAAATCAGAGTTTAGGGAACTGTTTGGTTATAGCTGTAATTCTAGTTTGAGTGCAAGGGTAGTTTAGGTATTTGGGATGGGGTAGAACATGGTAGAATATTCCACGATCTTCTAGAGTAGGACTTTAATGATATTTTAGTAACTTAGGGTACTTACTTGAGGAATAAGTCAATAAGTAAGAGAGCTGAACTGAATAAAACTGAGGGACTAAAAAGAAAACTAAAAATTTGATATTTGTTACTTTGTTCCTATAAAAGGGCATGACCTTTACTTCATTCACAAGTTTTTCAGCCACAAAATTCCCCCAAAAATATCTTCAAGCTGGACAGATCTGAATTTCAAATTTCAGATCAAAATCTCTTTAGATCTTAGCATTTTACAAAAGAAGAAAAACCAAAAAACAATAGAAAACTGTCCAAAATCAAATAACAAAACCTTCTGTTTCATTGAATAGTTATATATCGATTCTGATTTCCAGTTAATCGTTTTACATTTTTCAGTTTTAGTTAAGTTTGGGTTTACTGAAGTGGTTTGGTGAATTTTCAAGTAGATTTGGTGTGAGTCAAGCTAGTTTGATTGGTTTTCCAGTTTGATTTGGTGTTACTGCTTTTACTGTGTTCAATTGACATTATTTCTACGTTGGTTATTACGGATTCCTACTCCTGATTGCTCTTCTGCTGCTAACTCCCCTTCTATTCATTATATTTCCAGGTACTTATAGTGAAACTCAGTATTGTGTAGATCTCTTGATGGAAAATGAATTGAAATTGAGGCTGAACCTCTGCTGTTGACTTGCAATCTTAGTGGCTCTATCACGTTTAGATAGAATTTTATAATTTGATAGTTGCTCATTGTAATCAAACTATACTGACTTTGGACTGTTTAAATTTGTGGACTGTTGAACTCTGTCTTATGAGCTTGCGACTTTCATAGTTGGCAACTTTAATCTAGCTTAGTTGTATTACTAGTGTAGTGTAATATAGTGTAGGGTAGCTTGATTTGTTTCTTAGTAATTACAAAAAAAATAAGTCAAATGGTTTGGTATTTTAATATGCTATTTTCAGTAATCCAGTTTTGAAATCATGAACTCCTTGATTACTAATTCAGTAATGATTAGTTTGAACCATCCTAAAATCCATAAGTTGTTCGTATGTAATGTAGACAGAAAATTACCAAATCCAATCGCTTAGCTCATTCATGTGAGGCTTGCATTTGTGATCAATTTTGTTAAGTTTAATCATACTCCAGTTTGTTTTTTTAACTTTAGTGACATCCAATAACTCATCAGAAACCATAATAGAAAATAATATAAGTAGGGAACTGAAATTCAAGCGATTAGTATTTTATTAGTTTGAATGCGTTGAGCATTGTCTATTCTATTACAAAATCAGTAAGTATAATTGGAACGCTTGGAAAGGAGTTTGGACCATAGTAAAAGTAAAATTCCATTTGGTGTTAGTCTGCCGCAATTCCAGGCCACACAGCCTCATTTTGCTAATTTGGGGCCTTAGTGATTTAACTTAGGCCCAGGTTTTGTGCTGAATCACCTCTCGTTTGGGCCTGGGCCAAGCCAGTTTTATTTGCGGACTGAGGCCAAAAGTCATATTCTTTGGGGCTGACCTTTTGGCATGCTTAGTTCGACATTCTTTCTTGGCTTGTATTAGGACAATGTTAATTAATTAGGCTTTCTTCTTTTAGAGACAGATAAATAGAAAATCATAGTCATTTTAAGTTTGATTTTTTAAATAAAAATGAGATGAGCCTCGCCAAATACAAGGAAAAAATTGCGGGGCCCTCAATAAATGTTTGTGTTAAAGTACTTAGATCTCGGGATGGGCTTTTTAGCAAAATTCATGGCCCTCCCCAAAGATAATAACGCGTTAGTCTCTTTAAGCGCGTATTTTAATAACGTTACCTTCCTAAACTCGAGTGCGCATTTATGTGACTCAAATCTAAATCTCAACGGAGTCGAAATGTGTCAACAACCACGGGTGCATTGATGTGACGTGGTTCGAGACACATTTTCACGACGTTGTAATTCTCGTTAAAAATAATAATAAAAGCGGTTTACGGTTAAAATACACATAAGCTAAAACATGTTTTGAAATCAGATAAATCCAAATACGACAGTTGAGCGACCGTGCTAGAACCACGGAACCCGAGAATGCCTAACACCTTTTCCCGGGTTAACATAATTCTTTACTCGGATTTCTTGTTCGCGGACTGTTAACAGAGTCATATTTTTCCTCCGTTCGGAATTCAACCGGTGACTTGGGACACCATTAATATCCCAAGTGGCGACTCTGAATATTAATAAATAAATCTCGTTTCGATTGTCACTTCAAGTTGGAAATAACTCCCTTTATTATACCCTTTAAGGGGTGTAGTAAAAAAAAGGAGGTGCGACAGCTTTGGCGACTCTGCTGGGGATAGAAACCCAGAACTTTGGTTTAGGGTTTAAGAATTCGAGCTTAGAATAATTGTTATGTTTGGCTTTATCTGATTTTCCTTCATGTTTCCTGCTAAATGTGCTAAATGCTTTACCGCTTTGATATTATCTAAACTGCATATATAAACTGTGCCGAAACCCTTCTCTTCTCACCTCCGGGGATGTGCTTAGTGGTTGAGACTCCCTATTCTGTTAGTGTCATACCCTGAAATAGGAAAGAGGCCGGACAAGTTACTAAGCCGGATGGCCTATTGGTTCCCGGTACGTAGCTGTGATGACCCGGTCCGTCGTCATGTGAGTTACCACCCTGTTTCTCCTTTATTGTATTGCTTCATGTTTCTATATCAGTAGTAGAGTCTATCGGGTGAATTTGGGTCGATTCTAGTTGAAAATAAGGCATATAGCCTCTTAGAATGGAGTTTGTTTCAGAAAAATCAACCTGAAGTTGACTATGTGGTTAGAGGGCTCAGATGTGAATTCCGGTTGTTTGGTTAGTTTCGGGAGGTGATTTATGACTTAGGGGAGCGATCGGAATTGAATTTGGAAGTCCGGTGTAGAAATAGGCTCGAATTGGCGAAGTTGGAATTTTGGCGGAATCCGGTTGATAGGTGAGATTTTGATCCGGAAGTCGGAATGGAATTCCGAGAGTTGCAGTAGCTCCGTTAGGTGATTTTGGATATTCATGGAAAGTTTCAAGTCATTCGGAGGTGTTTAGGTCGGGTTTTTGATCGAATATGCAATTCGGAAGTTTTTAAGAAATTTGGACTTTGATTTGATCATAATTGAGGATTTTGATGTTAACGTTAGCGTTTTGATGATTCGAGCAAGTTTGGATGAAGTATTAGATCATGTCTGTGCTTTTGGGTTATGTCCCGGGGGCCTCGGGATGGTTTCGGATGGTTAAACGGGAATTTTGAAGTATTGCATTAGGTCTGCAATTTTTAAGCTTCTGTTATTTCCGCATCTGCGGAAAAAGGACCACAGGAGCGGTTCCACATATGCGTCTCTTTCATCACAAAAGCGGCCAGAGGTGGCCTAGGGTGTTTTTG
Organism: Nicotiana glauca; assembly: GCA_026770625.1. Lineage (NCBI taxonomy): Eukaryota > Viridiplantae > Streptophyta > Magnoliopsida > Solanales > Solanaceae > Nicotiana > Nicotiana glauca. The sequence continues at coordinate 27,495 of MDKF010480197.1, forward strand.
CAGAAGAGGACCTTGTTCCGCTGAAGCGGTCTCCGCAGAAACGGATTCGTGTCCGCAGAAGCGGTCCTGGGGAAAGTGAGTGAGACCGCAGAAGCGGTCACTGGGCCGCATAGGCGAAATCGCAGAAGCAGTTTGATATCCGCAAAAGCGGATTCTGAGGGGTTTAAGTGAAACTGCAAAGGCGGTTGTTTTACCGCAAAAGCGGGACCGCAGAAGCGGTCAATGGATCGCAGAAGCGAAAATCACAGAAGGGTTAAATGAGATCAGTGTATTCGATTTTCAGAAGTGAAAAAAATCAATTTGGGGTGCGAGCTAAGGCGATTTTGGGCGATTTTGAGGAGGTTTCATAGGAGGATCATCAGGTAAGGATATTTGGTCTTGGTTTATGTTATTGTAGTTTAAAAACATGTATTAATCACTAAAAATTCAAGGAATTTAGGGGTAAAAATGGTGGTTAGGGTTTGAAGCCTAAAAGAGGCTAAATTTGGAATTTGAAGGGGCTATTGGACTCCGATTTTGATAAATTTTATATGTACGCACTCGTGGCGAGACGAGGATTCCGAAAATGTAAATTTCGTAATTTTTCAAGAAGCGGGCCCGGGGCTCGGGTTTTGGCAACTTCGTGTTTTTGGGTGTTTTTCGAGTCATTTCGATTGGGTTATGTTCCATTAGCCTATTTTGATGTATTCTTATTGGTTTTGATCAGATTTGGCACTCGAGGAGGTCGATTTGCGAGGGAAGCGCAAGGCGAGCTAGGATTGTGGCCGGTTCGAGGTGAGTGGTAGTCATGAATGATATACTGAGGGTTTGAAACCCCGTATTTGCACTATACGGTGCTATGTTGAGATGAAACACGCGTCATGTGATGAGTGTGGTGATATTGTGACTGGGGATTCGGACTTAGTCCATCCCGATTGATGGTTTACTGTACTTATTGACTGAGACTGAGCTTATATCCGAATATTTGGGCTAGTGTCCATGTTTGGGACCTTGTGCCGATCTGTAGAACCTTAGGGTAGCCTTGTGAGCTAAATGATCCCTATACCTGTTGAACACATACTCTCAGTCGTACTCTTAGCTGTAAAGCATAACATGAACTGGTAATATAAATGTGCTCTAAGTGAGAATACCTAGGGTTAAATACCATGTTCTAGCTGAGTGGGCATGTGAGGCCAAGTCTATATGGACTGAGAGGGGTCGAGGACCTATAGTGAGGTATTTGACATATACCGGATCGGGCTGCATGCCGCAGCAGTATATACACATACATTTATTGGATCAGACTGCATGCCGTAGTATTATATATATGATATATATATATGTATCGGACTGCACGCCGCAGTAGTATAATATATATATGGATCGGACTGCACGCCGCAGTAGTATAATATATATGGATCGGACTGCACGCCGCAGTAGTATATTATATATGGATCGGACTGCACGCCGCAGTAGTATATTATATATGGATCGGACTGCACGCCGTAGTATTATAGCGCTTGGGCTGAAGGAGCCCTTCCGGAGTCTGCACACACCCCAAGTGAGCGCAGTTACTATTATATCGGATCGGGCTACATGCCACAGCATTATATACATATACATGTATTGTATCAGGCTGCACGCTGCAGCACTATATATATTATATTGGATCGGGCTGCACGCCGCAGCAGTATTAGCAAGGATCAGGCTGCGCGTCGCAGCAGTGTTGGAAAATTGTGGAACAGTAGTAGACTGATACTGGACTTTCCTCCTTAGAGATGTTCTTACCTGTACTGTTACTTTTAGAACTGTTTAGTGTTCTTACAGGTTTTCTTACTTTCAGTTATTATTTATTGCTATTACTCACTGAGTTGGAGTACTCACTCTACTCCCTACACCTTGTGTGCAGATATAGGGATCCAGGAGGGCAGTTGATATATATTTTGCTGCTGTTTTACCTTACTATGGAGTTATCGAGGTAGCTGCCGGCGTCCGCAGGACCCGATCTCTCCTTCCCGTTATCTCTTGTACTTCTGCTTTAGACTTGGTTGTATAGGATATTACTCAGATGTTTAGAGGCTCAGACTTGTGACACCAGATCTTGTTGGGCCGTTATTTCAGTTATTTTGTTTTCCGCACTCATCTTATCATTATGAAAACAGGAGATTTTACTTAATTTAGAAATTTTGAGTTAATAATTGGATTGGTTAACGGGTAATGGTCGGGCTTGTCTAGCAACGTGTTGGGCGCCATCACGATCGGGGTTTGGGTCGTGAAAAGTTTATATTAGAGCCTAGGTTATCAGGTCTCGCGAGTCATGAACCGGTTTAGTAGAGTCTCACGGATCGGTACGGAGACGTCTGCACTTATCCTCGGGAGGCTGTAGACCCTTTAGGAAAATCTTCAAATTCTTGAAATTCATGTCGTGCTACTTTGTTGATCCGAAACTAAACTTTTGTATTCCATTCTCTCGTAGATGGCGAGAACTCGTGCTACCGGACGAGGCGGACGACCACCATTGCCACCTGCTAGAGGCCGTGGACGCGGCCATGATCGTGGTAGGGGTAGAGCAGTTGGGGCAGTACTAGTTGACCTACCAGTTGCCCCCATTCAGGATCAGCCTCCAGTTGCAGAGGTTCCAGCAGCACCTGTTCAGGCACCAGCTGTGCCTATTGTGATTCCGGGTCTTCAGGAGAACCTAGCTCAGATTTTGACGGTTTGTACTAGCCTGGCTCAGGCAGTTTCGGCCACTACTACCGCAGCTACATCCCAG
>MU685514.1:29440-50130 GCA_026770625.1 Nicotiana glauca
TCCCTCTTCATTTTCCTTCAAAAAGCTCTCAAAAAGTCCAACAATGGAGGAAAAATGACCCAAAATTGCTGATGAAATATTTTTAACATTCTGTCCAGGTAGTGTAGCTAACACTATGCGATCGCATTAAAGCTCCTGCGATCGCATAGAACAAAATTCCCGGGCACTGTAGCTAAACCTATGCGATTGCATAGAATAAAATTCCAACTCCAAATTTAACGCTATGCGATCGCACACCAACTCCTGCGTCGCATAGAACAATTTTCTACAAAAAAATTCCGAATCAAATTTAGACTGTGCAATCGCATGACTCCCTATGCGATCGCATAGAAAAACCAAACAACCCCTCGAAATCCTTCTATGCGATCGCATCCCCTCTCCTGCGATCGCATAGAGCAAAATCCTGTAGCACTGACCTGCAATTTATTGCAGCAGCCAAAGTCCGAAAAACCTCTCGTTAGCCATCCGAAATCACCCCGAGGCCCCCGGGACCTCAACCAAAAATACCAACACCTCCTAAAACATCATACAAACTTGTTCCAATCATCAAAACACCTCAAACAACGCCAAAACCATTAAATCACATCGAATTCAAGCCTGAGTTTTTCCAAATACTTCCGAAACACGCATTCGATCAAAAACCCAACCAAACGACGTCCGAATGACCTGAAATTTTGCACACACATCAAAAATCACATATCGAAGCTACAACAACTCTCGGAATTCCTTTCCAACCCTCGGATCAAAATCTCACCTATCAACCGGAAATCACCAAAATACTAACTTCGCCAATTCAAGCCTAATTCTACACCGGACCTCCAAAATCAATTCCGATCACACTCCGAAGTCACAAATCACCTACCGAAGCTAACTGAATTATCGGAAATCACATTTGAGCCCTATAACTCATAAGTCAACACCCGGTTGACTTTTCCAACTTAAGCCTTCCTTAAAGAGACTAAGTGTCTCATTTCTTATCAAAACCAATCCAAATCAACTCTAACACACCACATACCGATAACAAAACATGAAGAAGCATAAAATGGGGGAAATGGAGCAGTAACACATGAGACGACGGTTCGGGTCGTCCCATCCTCCCCAACTTAAACAAATGCTCGTCCTCGAGCGTACCCAGAGTTGTACTAGAAGCAACCCAATAGCTAAATGACCTTAGCAAGAATATACCCGGGGTGAACGTCCGATAACACAATATAGCTGAAATTTCACCGTCCATCTAAACCATAAACCATAGGACCGCATTGCACTTTTCGAAATCATACACAAGATCAGAACCTCACATCTATACTCAGAATGAGTTCGAACCAGCTGTAATAACCTATACCTACAACCTCCGTGAAATCAGATGATATACCACATAATCCAAGCACTCGAAATGATAACTTCTATTCACAGTAGTTACCCACAACAACCAAATACCGATAGAAAACCTCTTATTTAGCTAAAGTCTTATTCCATCACTTTTATATACTGCCAACGATACATAAAACACGCGATAAACCATAACTATTCCTCAGGTCACCCATACATGAAGCAACTTCCTTGTTGACTAATACCACAACAGATTTCCGGGCCAAACCTCGATATTAACCCTCTAATAAGCTGAAATCACTTCTGTTTGCATTCATTAAGGACTCCAACGATCACCTCGAATTCAACACACCACCCTGGTGATACGACACCTCAATACAGGCCTAAGCCACAACTTGCATAATGCACGCACCATTAAGGAACGGTCTGAACATACTCAAATCAGGACAAATGACTTAAACAGAAGAGTTGTACCTCAAGCTCATCAATACCATTACAACACAAAGCTAAGACCCCGTCTCACATCATGGAAATATAATACCTGAATCTACCCTAAAAGGTCATACCCCCGCGTGGCCTGGCCACAATGCGCGATCCTACCCAAACACTATTACACATGAAACACCTCAAGTTGCCATGTTCAAAATCGATAGCCACGCATAATTTGATGTCTGAAACCAAAGTAAATCATTACACCCACAGTGAAACAAATGACATATGACACGTAACCCGATAGGTCATAACCAGTACTTCATTTACCGAGCAAAACTCAATTACTCTTCCCGCTCGACTCTCTCTATAAATCCTCAATAGAACCATACCACATGTGTCCATATCCAACAAATCATAACGTCTCATAGCACATAAAGAAACTACAGATCCTCCCCGAATCACCAACAAGTTCAACAACGATCGAATCAACCTATCCCTCAACAATACAACTCGGGGCCAACCAACCTAACTCAAGCTAAATACGTAGCCATATCGGCCTGCCAACGAACTCAATATCAAGAAGCCTGAAGTTGCTTCTTACACTACTATAACTCCTGTCGGAGTCGTACGATACGGTGTCCGGTACTAAATAAATACTGAAATCCACAACCTCGCCCGACGACATGCCCGGCCACAAGAACGCATCCGAAAAAGTCCCTCAATACCAAAACCGAATCAATGGTAGAAACCTCTGCACTGACATCCATCACGAAGGCCCAATTAAGAAAAGCAATCCTCCCTAGTCGTCCACTGGTCTTCGGAATACAAACCACTCTGCTAGAACATAATCCGATGCACCTTGCCACGCAACCTGTGGCATTTTCTGACATAGCCCATAGCACAATAGTCTAGAATAACCCAACACTGAGACAACCAGTCTACATCTCAACATCATATCCAAAATCTAACATACCAAGCAAAGAAAGATCCACTCGGGCCTCCAAATCCCGATAGCCGCTAACGGTACCAACACACACGATCCACAACCACTACATAGTCTGTACCTGAGAACTCCCAGTCTCCAACTCCATATAGCACACGAATCATTGTACCTAATCCCCAAATTCCACAGTATGAATACATATTACACCTCAAGTACCCAATCATTCCACAAAAGATATTTTAAAACTCCCATATGCCATCAAAACACACTCAAATATCAGCAGTCGATCCAGCCAGAAAGCACTGCAATACTATCGTAGTATCATCAGTCTAATCACATTACCCTTGTTCCGAGACATATACTCTCGTCAAATCACTCTCATTCAGCAGTACCAGTTCCTTGATTACCTGAGGCTACCCGTTGCCTAAGAATTTTATGAACTTCTTTTCAGAACTGAACTGTAACTCATCTAGCCAAGACCTTCCGTCAATCCCATTTAAAAGAAGAATAATTACACGCTCCATGCTTCGCATACCCATAGAAAATATATTCATCTCCAAACCACGGTAAAACTCAACAAGATCTCTCTCCCAGTTCCATTTGCACAGGCTAAACTGTCAGGATTGAATCTTTCTACCCAAACCAAGCTAAGCAAGCTGCCAAAACTCAAGAGCATTGCTGCAAAATGCATGTAAGGCTCATTACCTCGACCACATACGAAGAATTAATCATACCCTTACCATACCGACTCAGTTTACTATCAAGCTATTCCATCTATTTAATTTTCCTTCGGATTCATGATCAACTTGATATTCGCTCTTGTTGTAGCACCACAATGCTCAACCCAGGTTTACCACACAAGACTCGGACATAAGACCACACTGTCTAAGACCCACAAGACACTGTATACTCTCTCAAATGTTCCCAGGAACACCACATTCCCAAAATAATCTACCAGGAAGAACTTCCTGTGAATCCAACTCCGTTACCTTTATTTTCCTGATACTGATGCATAGAATCCCATAATTAATATAAAAATACCACAAGTCTTGACATTTTCCAATGAAAACACAGTCTCTAACCACATACACAACCTTAAAGCACCTGATCGTTATATGTAAAATCTTGAACACTTTAGAATAATTCTCGAAAGTCATTCACTCTTATTCAAACTGCAAATTACCTGACTCAATGAATAGAACCACTCATGCCTTATTAGCACTCTGACACCGCAAGATATGATCTCATTCCAATACAAACAAACATCTTCCTTCTCTATACACTGAACATTATTTATCATCATCAGCTCAAGACATCCTACTATTTCCATACATATATGAAGCACCATATAACCTTGGTCAAAATTTTTCTTCACTCGTGCCATCCTCGGCTCAATTTCTGCAACCGGAACTGATCTGCCAGCATACCTCAAAAAGGAACCAACATAGCACATAACCGTACAATCAGTTAATCAACAGCAACCTCCCTAACTTGGCTCGAAGCCATATATCAGGACACACTCAATAACCCATAATACTTTTACTCTAATGATGACACAATATCATAGTGAGCTTAAACTCAAATCGTCTACAAGTTTGTGAAAATACCGATCATCTGGTACCTTAATCCTCTACAAATCTCGCATTCATCCCTACATCAGTTGAATCCACTCTCTTAAGCGATCCGAATTTTCAAATTTCAACACGTACCCTTCAATTACACATGAGATCTTCTAACATACACATAAGGATCATACCACTTAAGAACACTCCGCAGGAGATATCCCACCTGCTTCGCCTCAATTTAGTATTTCAGCATGCCTTCCACCATCATATACGTTACACAGTCATTTAGTCTTCCTGGGTTTGAACTCATTCCGCCATATGTAATGCACTTCACTCCCCAACTAGAAAACATAAAAATATTCTTCACGCACCCATATTCGGGCTACACATCAAATCACAATAGGAATCGAATCACTTAAAAGTTCATCTATTATCCAGCAGACTTCTTCGTCACTACCAAGTCATATAGATATATCTCGCAGTACTAACATACTCATCACATGAATACCAAACCGCCATTCCGGCTAATAGGGATAATACCGAATATATAAGTTCAAAACACTTGCTCACATAATCAGCACCTCGGTGCTCAAGCCATAGGCAAAGATCTGGCCTCAAGTCCTCCAGACTGGCCCAACATCAAACTCACGGAGATCACATCTCGCCCCTTGATCGGGGAATCACAATCCATCAAGGCACATACAATACTGAGTGCTCATATGCGCATATAGGCGTGAGGAAGGAATTTTAAGAGTTATATTCCAAGCTGAGTCAAGTACGCACGATAAGAATTCCAAGAATGGGAAGTTTTCCTAAAGGTTCTGCAGCCTCTCAATGATAAATACAGACATCTCTGTACCGATCCGCGAGACTCTACTAAACATGCTCATGACTCGCGAGACCTAGTAACCTAGGCTCTGATACCAACTTGTCACGACCCAATTTTCAAACCCGATTGTGATGGCGCCTCTTGTGAAGACAAGGCCAGCCAACAGAACAACGATGCCTCTTTCAAAATTATTAAACATAAATGAATAGATAAATACAACTTAATGACAATAATAATCAATATCTACAACCCAACGCAGCCCCACCAGGGTGTCACAAGTCACGAGCATCTAAAGAAAATCTGAACACAACTTCAGGGCCAATAATATACAAAATAAGATTTAGAATCAAAAGACGAAGTCCGGTGCCACGAACGCTGGCGGTAACCTTGCTCAGCTACGATAGCAAATCCTCAATTAGCTCAACCCGCTATTGGGTAACAATTTCCTGCAACTGCACGCGAGATGCAGGGAGTAAAGTGAGTACTCCAACTCAGTAAGTAATGAGAGTAAATAATAACTGAGCAACAAGAAATCATGTAAGGCACTCCATCATGCTATACAGAACAGTGCAACCCTTTGAGAAAACAGTAAAACCGTGAAATCCTTTAGAAAATACCTAGGCTCAGTTAAAACCTCTTTGAAAATATCTTTTTCAACAGTTAAGAAAATGAATGCAAAACAAATAGTGCGATTCAGCACATAAGTCAGCCCCTCGGGCACAACAATCCACTAGCAACTAACACTAGGGTATCCGGTAGACAGTGCAAGAAGTAGCATGGTTTCCAATGAAATGAGAGTGCTAAATGTCATGCCACGTAGTACAAACAGGAACTAATACATGAATGCGACGCAATGAATGTGACCGCTGCGACGCGCAGCCCGATCCATTTGGGTACCCCCACTCACTGTGGGGGTTCAGACTCCGGAGGGGATCCTACAGCCCAAGCGCAATATCAACATAGCATCGCTACAATGTGCAGCTCGATCCATACTCAGTACAGAACATGCACGTAAGCCACTCGGGCAATATTAAAATAATAGCTCTCAGCTCAAAACATCAGAAAATGTAGCTTAAGTTTCAAATCTTAGAAATATGGCTGAACATTTTAAAAACAGTGTTTAAACTCAAGACTGAAATCAAATAATATGTTAAGTAATGCAAAAACAGTGATATCAATCCCTGAAGGATTCACATAGTTGGCACAAAGCCCAAACATGGCAATCAACCCAATATTATGATGATAACAAGTAGTTTCAGTCAAATACGCAGTAATTTAATCAATTGGGACGGACCAAGTCACAATCCCCAACGGTTATCTACCCCACTCCCACTATCCGCCATGCAAGTCACCTCAATATAGTACTACGATGTGCAATCCGGGGTTTCAAACCCTCAGGATATCATTTACAAGTATTACACACCTCGAACCGTTGAAATCTCTAGCCCGCGATGCCTTTGCCCCTCAAATCGGCCTCCACGTGCGTCGTATCTAACCAAAATCAGAGTGAATACATCATGATATGCTAAGGTAACAATACCCAATCGAAAACAATCGAGAAATAGCAAAAATCTCGAAATTAGCAAAACCCGAGCCCCGGGCCAACTTCTCGAAAAATTACGAAATTTTCATCACCGGATTCCTTATCTCACCACGAGTTCATACATACCAAGAACTCTCAAATCAGAGCTCAAATGGCCTATCAAATGCCCAAATCAAATTTCAAATTCTTAAGCCCTATTTCTTCAATTTTAGATTTAATTTCCATGAATTTCTAGATGGATTTCACAATAAGAACGAGTTTTAAGTTCAAAAATCTTACCTCCAATCGATTATCCTTGAATCCCTCTTCATTTTCCTTCAAAAAGCTCTCAAAAAGTCCAACAATGGAGGAAATATGACCCAAAATCGCGGATGAAATGTTTTTAGCATTCTGTCCGGGTACTGTAGCTAACACTATGCGATCTCATAGAACAAAATTCCCAGGCACTGTAGCTAACCCTATGCGATTTCATAGAACAAAATTCCAGCTCCAAATTTAACCCTATGCGATCACACACCAACTCCTACGATCGCATAGAACAATTTTCTATTAAAAATTCCGGATCAAATTTAGACTATGCGATCGCATGACTCCCTATTCGATCGCATAGAAAAACCAAACAACCCCTCTAAATCCTTCTATGAAATCACATCCCCTCTACTGCGATCGCATAGAGCAAAATCCTGTAGCACTGACCTACAATTTTTTGCAGCAGCCAAAGTCCGAAAAACCTCCCGTTAGCCATCCGAAATCACCCCGAGGCCCCCGGGACCTCAACCAAAAATACCAAAACCTCCTAAAACATCATTCAAACTTGTTCCAATCATCAAAATGCCTCAAACAATGCCAAAACCATCAAATCACATCAAATTCAAGCCTAAGTTTTTCCAAATACTTCTAAAACACGCATTCGATCAAAAACCCAACCAAACGACGTCCGAATGACCTGAAATTTTGCACACACATCAAAAATCACATATCGAAACTACATCAACTCTCGAAATTCCTTTCCAACCCTCGGATCAAAATCTCACCTATCAACCGAAAATCGCCAAAATACTAACTTCGCCAATTCAAGCCTAATTCTACACCGGACCTCCAAAATCAATTCCGATCGCACTCCTAAGTCACAAATAACCTCCCGAAGCTAACTGAATCACCGAAAATTACATCTGAGTCATATAACTCATAAGTCAATATCCGGTTGACTTTTCCAACTTAAGCCTTCCTTAAAGAGACTAAGTATCTAATTTCTTATCAAAACCAATCCAAATCAACTCTAACACACCACATACCGACAACGAAATATGAAGAATCATAAAATGGGGGAAATGGAGCAGTAACACATAAGATGATGGGTCAGGTCGTCATAGTCAAATTCATTATGGTAAGAGCCTAGTATCGTCAGCAAAGTCCAAGCTGTCGCTCCCCGTTTCCTTGAGAAAAGCGAGCTTCGATGTGTGAAAAATCTTTTAATAAAGGTACTAAAAGAGAAGAGTCACCGCCTAATGATTTTAAGGTGCGTTAGGGCACCTATTTGAAATAACTCTGTTTGACTAGTCCATGTCACCAAAGATCGGGAAATGGCTCATGTTACTTCGAAAAGAAGGTGTTAGGCACTCTTCGAGGTCCACAACTGTGGGTCCCGGTCAAATTTTGAACTATGTGGATTATGTAATTAGGTTAGATGATCAAATAAACAAAGGGATATATAGGAGTCGAAGAGTCTTATCATAAATATGAGAATTGGTACAAGTCCTTAATGATTATATTCGAGGTGTTGGAGAGAGTTCGTAAGGTGACCTACAGACTTGGATTGCCATCTAGATTATTGGGAGGTCATCCAGTGTTACATGTTTCCATACTTCGGAAGTACTATGAGGATCTATCACATGTTTTGGATTTTAGATCGGTACAGTTGGATAACCATTTGATTTATTTTGAGGTGTTGATGACCATTTTTGATAGGCAGGTTCTAAAAATAAGGTCAAAGAATATTGCATTTATAAAGATTAATTGGAGAGGTAAACCAGTTGAGGAGGTGACTTAGGAGACCAAGCATGATATTCAGAGCAAATATCCTCACCTTTTGATATCCCAAGTATGATTCTAAACTCGTTCGAGGACGAACGTTTGTCTAAGGGGAGAATATAATGACCCGACCAGTCGCATGTATATTTTAGTCATGTTCCCTATGTGATGCTCCCCGAAAGAATATTTGTTATTATGTGACTTGCGGGGATAGTTGGTTTGGGTTCAGAAAGGTTTAGGAGGGAATTGTGACACTTACTTCTAAGGTTGGAAGCTTAGTTATAAGGGTTAACCTAGGTTTGGATTTTTACATAAACGATATCGGAATAATGTTTTGATGGGTCCAATAGGTTTTTATGGTGAATTGGACTTAGATGTATGTCCGAATTTATATTCGGAGGTTCCTAGGTTGATTTGGCTCTTTTCGCAAAATTTAGAAATTTAAGGGATTGGAAGGCTCATAGGTTTGACCAGGAGTTGAATTTGAGGTTGTTGGGTTTGCATTGTTATTCTTGGATATTGAATAGGTTTGTTATATCATTTGGGACTTGTGTACAAAATTTGGAGTCATTTTGATTTGGTTAGATGTGGTTCTACATTAATGTTGGAAGTTAGAAGTTGATTAGTTTATTAGGCTTGAATTGAGATGCGATTTGTAGTTTTGATGCTATTTTGTGTGATTTGAGACCACGAGTAGGTCCATATTATGTTTTTGGGACAGTTTGGTATGGTGGGATGGGGTACTAGGGGGCATAGGGTGGGTTTCGTATGGGCTTCAGATCATTTGAGGTTGAATTGGCTGATCATGTCCGGTGTTTTCGCACCTACGAGATTTTGTCCACAGGTGCGATTCTACAGAAGCGGGCCTGGGGTCGCAGATACGAGCTTGGATAGGATCAGGGATTTTTGTAAAATCAATAACCTATGTGTTGGTGCACACGTGCAAGAGCATTACGTGGAGCGCAGAAGCGGCTCCACAGAAGTGAGTGTGCTTCATAGGAGTGGAGGAGGGGGGGAGTTAGTGAAATCACAGATGCAAGCCACTTTCTATAGGATCGGGATCACATAACTGGGCTTTTTGTTCACAAAAGAGGAATTGCTAGGCAGAGTATATTTTTTGAGGATTTAGCTTATTTTATCATATTTTGAGATTAGGAGATCGAATTGGGGCGACTTTCATCACTTGGATTAGGATAAGTGTTCTTGACTCGGATTTGACTTTATTTTATGATTCCATCTTTGGTTTTGACTTTTGGTTGATGAAATCTACGCGAGAAAATGGGTAGGGGGTTGTGAGTAAATTTTGGAGAGTAATTATTTAGGATTTGAACTCCGATTTGAAGTTGGATTTGGATGAAACTTGTATACGTGGACTTGTATATGAATGGGTGATCGGAATTGGTGACTTTTGTTGGGTTTCGGGAGGGGAGGGTGCAGCGTGATAAGGTCAAATATTGCTATTGTGACAAAAATGTGGGTACAAGGTGTGACATGGTTGTATTTCTATTTGATGACTTGTTGTCAAAATTGACCCCTTTACTTGCATTGAATTGTTATCAAATGTTCTTATTACACCCCGTACTTTCATTGTTGGAATGTGTCTTAAGTGAATCGGTATAAGTCGGAGAGTTTAAGGACACTTACAAAGACAATGATGAGTTAAGACATTGTTATGCAAGTATTGTGAGGATTGGAGGCTAAACGAATCAAAGATGTTATAACCCGTACTTTTAGGGGTAAAACTAGAATGATTAATATGCTAAGAAAGTTGTTTTTTGAGGTAATTGAATCATGTAATATTTGTATGTTTGAAATCAAACAAGTAGTAGAACAAAGGTCGACACAAAATACATTTATAATTTTACTAAAATTTGGGTCTAATGTCACTGAGTTTTTCTCTCAAAATACTTGGAGTTACGAGGTGATCCCCACTAAATTGAAGATTTACGATTCTAGTTTCTAAAAAAATTATACCATTCGTCTATACGACACCGGAGTAGAGAGATATTCACATTTTTGTAAGACTGCACAATCCGCTCCCTATGGGATCCACATAGGCGGTGGTCGACCTACTTCGTTTGATAAATGCTTTGGACGAACATTATTGCTTATTTTTCTACCCAACTTCATCCGTACAATCCTCCTAACCCTCCTAAATAGATTCCAGAGGTTCAAGGGTGATTCCAAAGTGATTACACTATATTTCAATATCAAAGTTATGTATGGTGAGGAACAATACTTCTATGATGTTGTGATGATGTTGAGGGTTGATGGGAGCTAACAACAGCATGGATTAAAGCTTGTGAGTTCTTTGTATGGTAATTAACTTCGTTATCATACTCTCAAAAACCCTACAAAGCAGTTCATAAGTGATTAAGAGTGAACCTTGATGATTTAACCTAAGATTAACCTTGAAGATTAGCTCAAGTGAAAGTTAGCACTTCTATGGTGTTGTATTGCCATTTAGGGATGTTGTAAGCTAAGTATAGTTTGGATTTAGACTTGAAGCTATTTTAGGAGGTAAGTATATTGTGTTATTTCTTGTTCCTAAGGTTATCTTGATGTTGATTGAGCTGAATTGATGGATTAGACGTGAACTAGTGTATAGTTGCTAATTCAGGATAGTTGGAGTTGTGGACTATTTTCTTTGTGATAAATATATGGTACAAGGCTGGAATCATTGATGTATGACTCCATTACCATGTTAAGGATATTGTTAAGTTAAAGTAATAATCCTATAAGGGGTGATATGGGGTATGCAAATTCCAATTCGAGTTTGTCGCTTGTCGTGAAATAGTTGTGACTTGTTGTTATATGGTGTGTTGATATTAATATTTATGCTTGTTGGATTGATCTGGTTGTTATTGTTGGTATATGGTATTGGAGGAGGTCATTGTTACAGGGGAGATGCTTCCCAAATTTACATAAACGAGCTACTAGCTTAAGTTACGGACTTAGCCTTTACTTAGCACTGCTAATGAATCTCCTTATGCTATTGTAGATTGAGTTGAGTTGTTTGAAGAGTTTCTTATAAGGTATTAAGGACTCAACATGGTTAAGATATGTTAAGGATATTTCCTTCATTTTAGTATGATCCCGTAACTAAACACGTTTGATAACGAGACTTAAAGAGAAGTTCGTATTACTGAATTTATGTATATTATCCTAGTCTCGTAAGTTATAGTATTCTTCCTTATCAGAACTTTATATTCAGTTAAGTATTGTATTCTTTCAGTAAGCAGCACCCTATTGGGTAACCTCCAATCATATGGTAAATTATATACCGAGCTTACTGTGGTCGAGCGTCTATGAGTGAGCCAAAAATGGCCGAGTAATAATTTAGATATTGAGCCTAGTATAGTCGTGCACCTATGAGCGAGCCTCCTACAGTTGAACAGTCACACATATCGAGCCTCGTATGGCATAGAGCCTATGAGCGAGCCTACTACGGCTGAGTAGTTACACGTACTAAGCCTTATAGGGATGGATAATTATTTTGCTTACTATATTGAGAGAATTGAGTCAATATCAACAGGTAAGCATATCTTAAGATCATCTTTGACTCTGTTACTTTTTGCTATTACATTATCAGTTCAGTTTAAACTTTCAGTTATTCTATTGACTTACATACTCGGTACATTATTTTGTACTAATATCTCTTTTGCCGGTGATGCTGCATTTCATCCCTGCAGTTTCTGATAGACAGCCGAATAGACCTTCCAATAGACAGATCCATACATCAGCTTGATTAGTAAGCTCCACTCCCTTGGAGTTACCTGCTCTAGACTTGGGAGTCTATTTTCTCTATACATACTCGATGGGTAGGTTGGGACCCTGTCCTAACCATGATACTGTTTTGTTATCCTTAGAGGCTTGTAGACGAGTGTCGCATATGTTGTATGTCAGTATTGTGGCCTTGCCAGCCTCGTGTACATGTTCACTTTGATATTGCTGGTTGTAGATGTTTATGACAGCCTCGTCGGCCTGCACAATTATGTATATGAGCTTTTGAGTATGTTTACTCCTCAGATGAGATAGACATTATTTTTAGATGATTCAGAATATGGTATTGTCGCCTTTGATTGGTATTGTCAGTTTGCAGGTAGGCCTCGTCGACCTTAGTTGAGGGTTACCCCTCCAGAGTTTACAGTTTACAAAGTGCTATGCTCGGGCCGAGTGTGGCACCGGGTGCCGACCACGCCTTCCCAGGTTTGGGGCGTGACAGTTCTAAACTAAATTGTGATATTATTTTCCGTTATACATTCTGTTGTTAGTTATTGATATATTGCACATGTTATTTCACTAGTGAGTATTATATGACTGAAATCTCGTCGCTATTTCACCGAGGTTATTCTTGATACTTGTGGAGAATCAATTATTATGCACTCATAGTATACTTTTGCACCCAAATAACATACAAGGCCGCCTAAGGCAAACAATGATCCAGGCAAGTAGATGGATGGTAAGTGGCTAATGACTTCGGCAAACTCGAACAAAAATAAAGGAAACATTTATAGGGACGTAGAGGAGCAGGCAGGGAATCTTTATCGCATATAACGAATAGAGAAAGACATAAAAGGTTTCGACAAGCGTTAAACGGATAGAAGATAGCCACACGGCCCAATCATCACATACACCGAGATATTAAGAGAATAGTCTCGTCAAGGCTAACTCCAACACTTCTCTGCTTTGATTTCATTTCAATTGGGGAAATTTGAAGAATGCTAACGGTGGAACATGCCGCTGCCACCGTCCGTTTCTCCGCTGTGAACTTCGACGCCACCTCCCGCCGTTTATCTCATTCCGTCAGCTTCTTCATACCTCGGTACTGCTACTTCTTCCTTGCAGCTGGAGCACAGTGTTATCAATTAACTAAAGGCCTCAATTGATTTGAGAGTTTTGTTTGCAGGGATAAATTTGGAAGATTGGCGGACAATTGTGCTGGTGGTGGAAGAAGAACGTGCAAGGACAAAAATGGAGGAATTAAAGCAACTGCAAAGGATCATTTTAGCTCCGGCTCGGAGCCAGTAAAACAGAGTAGATCATATCATCCGTCTGAGGACATTGGGGAGTTGGAACTAATGGAGAATGAGGATGCTCAACTCAAGCCAGCTGAATGTTCTAGGACAATTATTGAGGTTAACTGTTTTCTCCAAAACATACTTATTCATGCAACACATTGTTTTTGATGATTTTATGAACACATTATTTCCTCTATTTAAGAAGATTATTCTACGACTTATTACTGAAGAGAGAAAGATATTTTGGGTCCATTAAGCAACTTGATTGTAATATAGAGATTTATACTTAGAAGATATACAAAACTTTTGATACTTTTCATTTTGTATGGATTTAAGTTATATATATACTTACATTTTAATGAACTCTTTACACCATCAGTTGCATACTATTTATTCTAGGCTATAAATCTAATCTTATTAAATAGAGTTACCTGAAATTACTTTTTAATGACCTGATTGTGTAAAATAGTTTTTACAACATCAGTGCTTAGAAATTAGAGCTTTATTTGTATTTGCATAATATTGGCATGAGATGAATCTAAATGGAGTAATGTGGCCAGTGCAGATTCATATAGTCAATCCCAACTTGTTTGGAACTGAGGTGGAATTGTCTTTATTGTATGAGCATATGCAAATAATACCCTTTGACATATAGAATTTACAGCTGACTCTGCAAAATTCTTTCCTGCCTTGTGCTTTTAGTCAATGTAGCTTTCAAGGATCTCTTTGTCGTCTGAAATGGACCCTTGCTAAATTCTAAATGACAGGGCATTGTCCACAGGCTCTCTGTCGCTTTCTGATATTCTTGAGCAAAATATAATCTAGGCTGGTGATCATTATGGCTGGTGTCTATGGTTAGCTGATATTGCCTTTCTCACTTGATGTCTAGGTAAATAGCAAAGCGACACTCATGTTTTCAAGTGTAGTCAGTGATGTAATGCGTGCGAACATTTTCTGGCCAGATTTGCCTTATACAACTGATGAAGTCGGAAGTAAGATTCCCAGTTCTTTTTATTAGCATGTTTTGCTCAAGCTAATAATTTTCTTCTTTGTGGTTAGTGGCTTATCTACAATCCTCGAAGGTTTATGTGCTTTCCCTTTTTATCAGATGTCTACTTTCAAGTAAAGAATGACGAAGATGTTCTGAAAAATCCAACAGAAGAAGAAACCGTTGTGGTAAGGAACAATTGAACTAAGAAGTTCAGTTAGTTTTCATTGTTAGGCGCTTCTGTGTTTCTCCAAACAATGTATTATTTTGCTTGTCTTTGTTCTTCGGCAAGTAACTTTGATAAAGTAGCCACTACTGGATTCAAATGATTGTGCTTCATTTTGGGATAACCGTTTGTGGATCACTTAGCTACTTTCCTTTTTGTTGATGCTGATTAAGCATTTATTGTTTCCTAATCATGTCATGGTCATTTTCCCTCATTTTGATAAATAAGAAAACAGGAATTCATGATAACAACTCATGGTCTTCAATAGCCCAGATGTAATGTTTCACAAGTTTATCCATCATAAGAGACAGATTTTCAATATGGTATTTTCTTGATTATGACTTTTATGATCATCTTCCTGTGGAAAGATTCTTTTGTTGGATTGGGTTATAAGCTGGAGCATTGCTCCTACCACTCTATTGTGAAATCCAATTATCTTTTAAAAACTCTTTCCTTCTGAGAGATATGGTAGAAGAGCTTTAAAAAATGTGAGGAACCTGTGCTATCATCAATCCACATAATTCTGCTTTCCGTTAATTCTATTGAGATATACTAATGAAAAGTTAAACCTTATAAAAAACTAATGAAAAATAAAATAAAAAGAGCTCACAGATGGCAACTTCCACAGACTACTATTAGAAAACTACTTGGTTTTCTCTGAAGGTTTACTTGATTTCCAATAAAATGCAGCAAGTAATTATTGGCTTAGATACATCCGAAATGATGAGTGAGATGAAGTCATCAGGTCAATCTGAAACTTACCACATAGATGAATTTGATGACGAGGGTGTCGATATAGATGATTTAGATGACATTGATGAAGATGACGATGATGATGACACTGAGGATGATGATGATGATGAAGAAGAAGAATCGGTATTACTCATTTTAAATAGCTTACTTTTCAAATATGATTGCTTTTCTATCTGTCATTGTCACTTTATAAACATGTTCACAGGATTGGGTTTCCATTCTTGATGATGAAGAAGATCAGAATGAGGATCCTGACTTGGGGGATTGGGCTACGTTAGAGACAATGCGTTCCTCTCATCCAATAGACTTTGCCAAAGCAATTACCGAGGTAAATGTCCTCCTGATAAATTGTATGCAACGAAGTTAAAAGTGTGAAACCTATCAATTTGACTTCCTATTCAGATCGTGTTACATTCAGTTCTCTATATCTGTTGCATATAACTTTTTTATCTGTCATGGAGAGTAAATCAAACATTTAATTTTGTGGTCTAATTTGCTGCTCAGGTTGTGACAGATGATCCTATAGATTTTATGGATCAGCCTCCAGCAGGTCTTGTTATTCAGGGCCTTCTAAGGCCAGCATTCCCTGAAGAGCATGCTGCCATTCCAAAGCAGATATCTGAACATAAGTCAAATGATGCTGGTATAGACCAAATAGAAAAAGTTGCAGAAAATAAGCAAAACTGTAGTGTTCAAGTCAATGGCCATAAACATGAAAGTGGATCTTCGCAAGATGGCCCAAGTTGTCCAGAGGAATTGGAGAAGGACGAAACCCTTGGAAATGGAACTTCATTTTACAAGCTAGAGATGATTAAAATTCAGTTAATTTCTTCACATGGGCATCAAGTAAGTTTTGTAGGTTTATGAGGTTACACCTTGAATTTGTTGGTCAGCATCACAATACTTTCCTTGCCTCAATCTGCATCTGTGGAGTGCAATTATGTAACTATTGTGAACATTTGTGTCATCCCAGTGCTTATCGTCATTAAGTACGGAAATTTGGACTTGATAATCTCAGAAAGGTTACAGTCGGTGGCACAGGGGGCAGCTATAAGTGTGTGACACCTTATTTGTTAAGTCGAAAAAGAAAAATATTACGAGAAAAGAGCATACTATTATTTTGAACAAGTAGAAAAAGGGTTCTCTTCTCATTTCTCCCTTTTCTATAAGGGGAAAAGTTCTGTCCTGAAATTGCTGCAGTTGTTACATGAAAAGATGAAAGCTAGTTTGGAATTGACAGCAGAAACAGTCTTCCTGTTCTATGTCATGATAGAGTTTGGATGACATGGTTATAGCACTCCGAGATTTGGCTACCAAGTTGAACCCCAGGGACAAGTTCCATGGGATGCTTTTCCGTCAGTGCTAATCAAGTAATCAACTATTATACATGAATACAGTGACCCATTAGTCGTTATCATCCACATTGTTTGTATTTTGCAAATGAGTACTATATGTCATGCATGTAACTCAAACTAGAATGTTCTTGATGTTTTAGAATGTGTAGGTGCATATGATCTATTGTCTTAATTTATCGAAAAGCTTAACAACTTTTGCAATTGCGAGATTCCTGTGAATCTACCCATCAGTACTCAGGTTAATCAATTTTATGTTTTCTAATGGTGGGCACAGATCTTAGTGGAGTTAGATGCTTTTAGTCAAGCTAAACCTGATGCAATAGCGCATTCAGCTGCCAACATTATATCGCGGCTTAAAGCTGTAGGAGAAAACACCACACAGGCTCTCAGATCTCTCTGTTGGAGATGCAAGGGAATTCAAGTGGAGGTATGACCAATCTTAGTTCCCTGGATATTTTCTAGATGATTAGATTTTGTTTTTCTTCCCTTCTCTTCAGAAATATGATGCTTTACAACCCATCAAGGATTCGTCCTTTTAACAGCCAAATAAAGTGATATAAAATCAAAACACGCAACTCTTTCTCCCCTTCTTTCTCCAAACCTCCTTTCCTCGGAATGAGATTGACTTGCATATGCAGGTATTTCCAAATACTGGACCCATTTTTTTTAAATGGTAGACAACTGATCAATTTTGTTACTTTCCTATATCATTGAAATGGAAACTAGTCTGCTGCTCTTGTGTGCCCCCAGCACGTACTTGATGCTATTATTGTGAATAAAATACTCTCTCTTACACCTGAGAGCAGACACACAATGTAGCCATCGTTTAACTGCTTGTTTTCTGATGTTTTATTGTTTATTCATTTGCTGTTATTTTTCTAATACGAGAACATACCCTTCTTGCGGTCTGTTTTATGCATTTACATGGAACTGTAAGACTTGAACCACATCACTGTTTAGTGTGGTGTCCCTGTCCCACTGGCTACTTCATCTTACTTCTTTTTGCCATGTATGACAGGAAGTGGCTCTGATTGGTGTAGACAGCCTTGGTTTTGACCTGAGAGTTTGCTCTGGAGCACAAGTTCAGACACTGCGGTTTTCCTTTAAAAAGCAGGTATGATATTTATAATACTTATGTTTTGTTTTTGAGATTCGAACTTCATTTCCAGTTTTGCTGCATATCTGCTGAGCTCAAATGAACTGTTGTCAATGTGGATTACCATGTCTTTGATACATACCGGACATGTAGGCTTAGTTTACGTGTAAAACCAGAATGAATATTTATTATCGAGATCGAATGGAGAGAAGTGCTTCTGCTTATTTATCATATTTGCTACTTTAGACCACAAGCTTTTGGTTTTTGAGAATCACTTTGTGCTACTTCCAAGTTCCAAACCAGTAACTATTTCAAAGTAATAGAACATTCTATTTGCAGGCCTCCTCGGAGTATAGTGCTGAAAGACAATTAAATGATCTGCTGTATCCAAGGTTCCACCCCAAGTTGCAGAAGAAAGAAACTCATCAAGCTGAATCATGAAAAATTTAGACTACAAAAAGTCTACAGTATCTACAGATTTTGTTGTACTTTTGGCTCAAAATTGTATACAGAATGTAAAGACTCTTTGTTCCATTCCATCATATTATTTATTTGGTGGAGGTTATAGCTATCTCCCTTTACTGTTCTTGTGACCTCCATAGTCCCATTCTAATGCAATTTTGGTTAATATATTTTTTGAATAAATTTCTGTCTTGTGCTAGACTTTGCAAGGTGCTTTCCATAAACAGTTGGGCTAAGTGTTTTATCCTCTTAAGAGGAATTAGCTACATCTGATTTTGCTGATGCAGCTCCTTCCCATGTCATGATGTTTTATCAGGAAGCATGCACAGTCAATAGTATTTTAAGTTAAAAACTGGCTCCACACAACATTATCATATCACAAACTTCAACAAGAAGTATATAAGAACCACGGTATCCAGGTAAAAACCTGTTCAAAAATTACATCTTTTGATATGTCTTGATAAACAACATTAAACTGCATGGCTATGTTATTGAAACCTAGAATAAACACTTCATAGAAAACAAATCCTTATCTTCTCTTATTATGATGTATATAGTGGCAGAGAATATATGAAAACAGAATTAAGTAACTCTCACTAACAACTTTTCATATAAGTCTCATATGCCAGTTGAGCAGTGAGAAGATCAACAACAGCAGAACCAACTGATTTAAACACAGTAATCTCCTCAGCAGTTGTTCTCCCGTTCTTTTCTCCCTTGATCAATTCCAACAAGTTCCCAGCAATATCATCCCTTGTAATAACCCCTCTCTCAAATGCACCTACTAATTCCCCTGCCTCTACCAACGCAGCCTCGTTATCAACAAACACTTTCCCCCTCTTCAACGCTTCATCATCGCACTCTCTCATCGAATGCTTAAATGATCCAACCAAATCCAAATGCGCCCCTTCTTTAAGCTTCTCCCCCTTCACCAATGGCGTCTCCGAATTCGTTGCACAACTCACTATATCTCCCAACTCCACAACTTCCTCAAGACAGCTATTACTCTCAAAACTCACCCCTTCAAATCCACCTTCACTTTGCAAATTTTCAATCACCCTTTTTGCCTTTTCAGCAGTTCTGTTCCATACTATCACTTTCTTCAAATTTGGCCTAACTGTTAGATGTGCCTTGATCAAGTGTGGTGCTAAAGTACCAGCACCAATCATCAAAAGGGTT
This sequence comes from Nicotiana glauca, assembly GCA_026770625.1. Taxonomy (NCBI): domain Eukaryota; kingdom Viridiplantae; phylum Streptophyta; class Magnoliopsida; order Solanales; family Solanaceae; genus Nicotiana; species Nicotiana glauca. The sequence continues at coordinate 49,193 of MU685514.1, forward strand.
TCAGAATCTTGTCTCGATAAGAGCTTAGAAGCTAAAGCTGAGATGCAAGCAGTTCGGTAGACAGTGAGTTCAGTGGCATCCATAGTAGCTAAGGTTTGTCCAGTGATGGAATTGAAAAGAACATAACTTGCGTGAACCCCAGGTAAATTTTGGGTGGAATTGTTGGGGTGATAAGTGACTAGCTTGACACCAATATAGGGAAGTGAAGGGGAACAAGACCAAGAAGGCATAAGGAGGAGAGAAGTGGAAGGGCTTGTTTGATGGGCATGGCGAAGAGGGGATTGAGTGGTGGAAGTGAAGGTGGGGAGGGAAAATTGAAGGTGGTCGATGAGGGATTTGTGAGAAAGGAGGGTATGGAGAGTGGCGGAGGAGATGAAGACTGGTGGTGGTGTCATGGTGGTGGCTACAGTGGATTGGGAATTTCTTTTTTCTTTTTGGTGGCAATGGAATTGTGTATTTCAGTTTCAGGAGAAATGGACGACGACTCGGTAGTTGGGTTCCTTGGGATAATTCTTCATAATTGACTTGGGAATTTCATGGCAAGTACGGGAATCTTTAGCGGGATGAGATCCGGTGAAAGCTGGTCCAATATTGTTCAATACTTAAACTTATTTATGTCATGTACGAGTGTACAGATCGAACCGAAAAACCGCACCGAATTAAAAAGTCAAATTAAATCAATTAAAAATTCCGATTCGATTTGGTTTGATTTGGTTTGGTGTTAAATAAAAAAACCCGAATCAACCCGACATATAAATATATAATTTTTATATATATTATTTATGTTTATATAAAATTTTCTTTAAAAAATATCTAGAAATATTTGAAATTCTCTTGCGGGATATAAATTTTAATAGAATATGAAGTGCTCCATATTTATTGACCTTAAATAATGGGTTGTATGATCAGTTTCTTATCAAGTGTTACTAAAATACGTC